>WMED01027036.1:0-10700 GCA_019650415.1 Pipa parva | reverse complement strand
CCTTATTCACCAATGTGTGAAGTGAGCCGCGATGTGTTCGACTCACTTCGCACATGGCGTTATGCACATGCTGATGTCCTGTGCGCGGACATCAGCATGCACTTTAAAGGGATTCCCCTCCCGGCGAGGAGACTCGAGTGCTCTCGCCGGGAGGGGAATCCCTTTAATGCGCATGCTGATGTCCGCGCACAGGACATCAGCATGCGCATAACACCATGTGCGAAGTGAGTCGAACACATCGCGGCTCACTTCGCACATTGGTGAATAAGGGCCTAAGTCTTTTATTTCAGTTCAGTTGTAAAACTGCGTTCCACTTACTATTTTTTATTGAATACTTCATAAAAATAAACTTTGAGACTCGTACTTATCTCAAGGCGTTTTTTAATAATTGTTTTGCAGATTTACTGGTAAAATTTATATAAAAAAAAAACAACAACAAAAAAAAAAACACTTGCCTAAAAAGGAACATGGTTAAAATCTCTTGCAATTCTTAAATATTGGTACAGGTATATATAAAACATAATATTCAAGACCATTGTGAATATTTTTTTAATGAATGTAATATCTTTGCGTTTTTTAATCATTTAAAGCATTACTCTTTAACAAATAATTCACCATCAGCTGCACATTTACCATATGTGTAATCTTTCTCACTCAAAACATTTCTTCCTAAAAATATTGATATGTTGATTTGCATTATAACATGCTTAAAAAGAGTGTTCCAGTACATTTGATACAATTCTTGTTTGCAAAGATATAAAATCCCTAATATGCAAAGCATCTGTACAGCGTATCATGCACAATTTTCTTCTGCACAATTACCCTTTTCCAACATTTCTTCACAAATATATATTCATTCAGCGTTTATTATCCATTGATCTATTTATTTAATCACTGACAAAATCAAATATTTTCTTTAGTCATGCCTTTCTAAAGTAAAGTTAATTAAAGGGCAAATGTACCATTTTAACATATGGTGTTCACAGTATGGAACACAATAAAATATTACTAACAATGTACGGTGACATATGTATTGTATGCCTCTAGTCAAGCAAATATACATCTTTAGTTTGCATGAGAAAATCTATTTTTTTCCTGCTATGTTTTTTGCATACTAATGACTCAGTTGATAAACAATTCTTTATATTTAGTTTAGATGTCATCTATATAATAATATATGCAGTAGTTTAAATTCAAGATCACTAACAAAATTATTGGGACTCAGCGTACCTTGTTAACTACCATCTTGTCTTTCTGTTTTTCTCTTGCCTCTGGGTTCTAAAGTTCTAGAATGTTTTGCCTGAACCCACCTTACTAACTATCTGCATGTGCAGATAAAATTATATGTACATATATATAATGTAGGGATTTACTCACTTGGTTGTGGTAGTCTTGTTCAGTAATGAACTGCAAGCAGGGTCTTTTCCAAAGTTTCGTCTTTTATTTACAGAAAATCAATGTAACAGAAATTCAGCCGGTCTTGGCAAAACAATAACAGAAAATAAATAACATCCGCTTTTCTTAAATCTCACACTTTGAGTCTCAGTGGTCTTTCTTGTCAAACCACACCTCAGCAGAATCCAGCCACACACTGAGAGAGAGACTCCTTCTCTCTAGCCAAGCTTGTGCTTTTAACTACTACACACAGGTGTACTACATTTAGGAAAAAGCCTGGGATGGAATGCAGGAGTGACCTTCCCACCCAAAACTCTTCAGAAACTCCTAAACCCTGGACCTAAACTCCAGACTAAACAACTTCACTGACAATTAACCCTGTCAGTTACGAATATTCCCAGAGTTCATGCCACTGCTGACCGGAGTCTCCATGGCATATACATTCCATCCAGAACTTTTCCAAAATACCTGCTTACAGTAAGTAAATTGTGAATTTCTCACACACTTTTTACCTTGAAATTGGACTAAGATTCTTGTACCACTCCCTCACTTTGCAGACTCAAGGGCAAACGTTATTAAAGTCAAATAGACTGATCGTGGCTTTTTTGAGTTTATCCCGTAAGATCTCGAGTTGATCCCACAAGATTATTGCTTGAGTTTTTCGATTGAGTTTTTCTATGGAAAGGTAGCCATACTACTAATGTAAAGTATGGCCTATCTTTCCATCAAAAAAGTCAGTCGAAAACTCAAGCGATAATCTCACAGGATAAACTCGAAAAGCCAAGATCAGTCTTTTCAACTTTAATAACTTTTCAGTCCTTGGGTGATTATATATTAGAATTAGATGATGTCATTGCATTTGACCCCTGTTCAGAGGAATTACTAAATGAGCATGGGATTTTCTGTATGTAGTGGGAGATTTAAGCAGAGACAAGTAGACAAGTGGCTAACTGAGTAGATGGTAAATGCAAGCTTTTGAGACTAACGGGTCTCTTCTTCAGGCATAGCCTGAAGAAGAGACCTAAGTTGTCTCGAAAGCTTGCATTTGGAGGACTACTGTTCACTGTAACTGATTAGCACTTTGGTGGAATTTTGAGAAATGTGCAGTGAACTGATGGACAAGTCAGTGGAATAAGGTGCAGTGTAATTAGAATCAACTGGGTGGGCTACTGACCAATGGACAATAATGGACAATTGGGTGTTTAATCAATGTAGAAACAAAATGATGAGTGTTACGACATCCACCAATGAAACCCCATTTTTTTTTCTGTCTAGATTATCTTTCTAATGAAATCCACACTAAAGGGTAATGACATCCCATTTCAAATCATGTGAGCATTTTATACTAGAATGTATCAAACTAGTTGCAGAAATGATTGTGTCAACCTTTGATAAAATTGATGTCATTGTATTTTTACATGATGTGCAGCTTTGCTTAAATGTATTTTCAACAAATATCTGTTACAATTTATTTGGCATCAAAAACAAACAATATAACTGTATCTGCAAGTTATTTTCTTTTATAATCTCATCTCACTATTTGATGTATAACACAGTAACCGTTCTGAAGCATGGTAATACAATTTATTTATCTGTATAGACTTAATTTTGTTTTATAGAATTGCGCCTGGTAATTGTATTATGCCAGTGAACCATGATTACTTTACAAACATTTCTTGATCGTATTTTGGAGTGCTGTAGAAAAAAATAAACACTATTGAGATATGGTGGTAAAGAGGAAATAATATATGAGAGGTGGAACAGTTAAATTATGATGTAGAATTTTAATAGTCATTCTTTCACCTCAATACATGAATATGATAGATTCTGTAAATAAATTATCTACAAGGACCAGTAAAAAAAAAAAATTTCAATTTTTCTCCTTTTGGCAACTTTATAACAGTAAAATTGTGAGCATGTGTGAAATGATGTGTATTTCAAAATGGCAAAAGATGCTTCCATCAAACTTCTGTAGATACAAAGGAATGCGCACATCAACATCCTAACGCTGATATACTGAATCGGTACTGTTAAATCATCATGTCATTGGGAGAGATAAATGGTTCGGATACTGTTCTAACAAATTCCAACACTGCTAAACTGAAATAGGTTTCAAATTGACTGGATTCTGGTGAAAGTTAATCCTTTATTTATATGAACTGGCAGTAAGTCATATGAACCAATTCTTCTTAATTTGAGTCAGTTCAAATCGGAAGCGAAAATAACACCTTGTAGCAAAAATAAAAGCATCAAATAAGTCAAAAAAAGTCAAATCAGCATCAAACAGAGTAACATAAAATGAGATCGTGTTCATTTAAAAGTAAAGTTGTCATAACTATGTAAAAAAAAAAAAATCTCTTAAAGAAGCTGCTTAAAGTTTTTGGGGGTCATTCATTAAAGTCCGAATTCACCTTGCATAGTGTCTCCGCTTCTGTTTGCGCCAATACGATTAGGAAGTCGCAAATTCACTTCTTCTTATTCATGAAGCAGTGGACAACGTCGGATGCCGTCACATGCATTGTGCAGCGTAGTTATCTGTGCAATAGTAGGATGAGAAGTCATGTGGAGTGAGAACTCCTCCAGTGAAGGGCAGTGAGGTCAGTCTCATCATATCCCACTAACTATAGGTAAGTGAAAAATACTTATTTTTATATGTCACCTTGTACTTAGTTGATGTTTAATAGTAGATTAATTTTGTTGCAGTTGCCATTCTTACTTTTGAAGGAAAAGTCGCCTTATACAATACTGGAGCCCTGCCATCAAACCCCTCAATTCGCAACTCTGATCTGGCGAAGGCAAACAGGGGAATTCGGAGCAATACACCCTGCAGAATACGCCCCTTTTACAGACTCCATCACATGCTGAATATCCGAATTACCTGTGCATGCATACACAAATTGATGCAAAGGGCTCCGAAAGTCCACGACTGGAGTAAGCGTCAGAATTGGTTGCGAATTCCACACATCACAGAGATTGTTGAATAAGCGCTGTTGGAGAAGTCGCGAAAGGATGCGAATATGGACATTATGCAACAGTTCGGACTTTAATGAATAACCCCTTTGTCTCACACCTGAGAAATGCAGTGAATGATATAAGATGCATAATTTACATTGTTTATAAGGATGAAAAAAGACACAAGTCCATCCAGTGCAGCCTATTATTCTTCTATGTTGATCCAGAGGAAGGAAAAAAAACCATGAGGCAACAACTCAATTCCTTTCCTGGCTCCAAATATGGCAATCAGAATAATTTCCTGGATCAAGGACCATCCTCCAATTATCTAGTACCCATAACTTGTACTATTTCAACAGTTAAGGAAAGCACCCAAACCCCTTTTGAATTATTTTATGGAATTAAGCTTGACAAGTTCCTCAGGCAGAGTTTTCCATAGCCTCACTATTCTTGCAGTAAAGAACACCCTTCTATATTGACGCAGGAACTTTCTTTCCTCTAGACGTAGAGGATGCCCCATTGTTATACTTACAGTTCTTGGTATAAATAGACTGTGGGAGAAATTCCTCCCTGATATATTTATACATAGTTATTAGGTCACCCCTTAATTTTCTTTTTTCAATACTAAACAACCCCAGTTTCAATACCAGTATAAGTAAACACAGACACTAAATTCACAAAACAGAAAATGATCTTTCTTTCTATAAATCTTTAAGCACATACCTTTAATTCATAGTCATTTCAAGACTTTTGCTAAAGTCTGTTAACCAGCATATTTTAATGTAGACTTACTAATGAACTGATCTTAAACAGGGTTATTACAAGGTGGAGAGGTGACGGCTAATGTATTTAGTGTTCAACATGCCAGTTAGATAAGAAATACCTCTCTTCCTCCCCCTTGTTATACTTAGAGCAAAGCAAACTCAACTGAAAATGTATGTTTATTAGTCTGAGCGGAGTAGAACTCAGTATTGCGTTTCTGATCTCAGTAGACAAAAATATTGCGTCTGACAGGCTGGATTCCTTCTGTATGAGTACACACAGAAATACAGGAGGACCAGTAAACAGAATCGACATCAGAATCTAATATGTGCTGCATTTAAACCAATCAGTCTAAATGACCTGGTTTTTAATGTTACTGCACATTCATACCAAGAAGTAATTTATTCATAGATCTTCATTAATTACTGTAAATATAGACTGCATTAGTTGTATTTTTTACCATTTCTAATATTTAAAAATATAGACAACCCAGCGCATTGTCCCAATTAGTGGTCATTGCTTGAAAGTCACTAATTTCAGTGCATTTACCGCCAGAAGCATGTACAGTATTATACATTATTATGTTCATGTGTAATTGCAAACCTTGTTTCTCAATACACCCAGTTTATGTGGCAATTTTTCCTAAAACCCTGTAGAGCAGCGGTTTTCAACCTGTTGGTCGCGACCCTGGCGGGGGTCGCACTACCATCCCACAGGGTTTGAGAACCGCTGCTGACCCCGGAAGCGCCCACAGGACCCTTCTTATAAGGGTTCCTGAGGGGTGACGTCGCCCCAAAACGTCACCATGTGATGCGCATACATGATGATGTTTCACCCGAACGTCACCACTTGACGTGCGTACATGATGATGTTCAGGCAAAACATCACACCGTGACATCAGTGCCTGGGGTCGCGGTTCTCAAAAGGTTGAGAACCGCTGCTGTAGAGAATGTGAAACTTGCTTGATTCTTGCTTCCATAAATCTTATTAAACCTATCTAAAGAAAACAACAGATTATTTCATTAAGGCTAGGTTCACAATAGCGTATGATGCGTTAGTCTGAAAAAAAAATACTACTTAATGTTTCCCTATGATACTTACCTAGTTCCGGACACACTAGTGTATGACGCACATATGCCGCGTCTGGAATGTTGGGTGTCGCATTTTGGCTGGTGTATAATAGGAAGAGCTGTGAACACAGAGGGAGCATTCACATTATCGCTGGTAAGTACAATAGAAAAATATGCCGGAGTGTATTTTTCTTTTTTTTCCACACGAGCGTATAATGCGCAGCACATCATACGCTAGTGTGAACCTATCCTAAGGAGGAATTTATATACTGAATCATTCATTGAAACGTTTTATGAATGTAAGAAGTTAATTTTGAATCAATGCGCATTATCTTTCCAGTATAAATGTTACACCTACACTATGTACAGAAGGACTAGCCTATACTTCAGCAGGGCTTTTATAGCTGTTGGAAAATGCCATATTGTGAAGATAATAACAGCACTTATATACTATAATACACTTTGTAAAAAAGGCTGTGTTTACCTATTGTCTAGGAAATATATGGATTTCCTTGCATTTAGCTTTCCATTCTACGCTATGGATAAAGATGCGTAAGGACCACTGCTATCAACCCCTTCTGCAGCACCATAGAACAGATTCTGCACTACCATAGCTGCCCCTGAGACCTTCTCTGCCTCAACTGGGTACCAGGAAGCAAGGTGATGCACCTATTTATTCTAAAAGGTGCAGTGTTTCATCAAGTGTCAGATTCCAGCTGTGTAAGGGATTTCAGCCCCCTTTTCAGAACTGCTATATAGGGGAGTCCAGCCCCAGTGACCACAGCTAGATCAATACTAAACAGCCAAACATGGATTAATTTAAAAATACAGTGCATCACAAGAGCCACAATTGCATTAATGGTTGTGAGTACCCTGAGTTGTCATCCTATAGAGGCAGCTACTTCTATGTACCTCTTGAAGAGGTTTTTGTGCCTGTATCTCTACTACCATCTGGTCTGTCTCATTCTGTATATGTTGTGCTACCAGTTTGTTAAATAAAAAATTGCATATCATATTTTAAAAGATCATTGAGCTCATATTTTTCTATAATGAACCACATTGTACTGCCCCAAGTGCCCACATCCCTCCTAATCCATCTGAAAGAGTCTTCAAATGTAACCCATGATCTACCACCAGTCTAAACTTTAAGAAAAGGTGCTGCATATTTCCAAAAGCCGTTACATTTAACATTATTAAGCATTACAGATGTTATTTGGTTATTTGGTTCATAATTATGAATTATGTTCATAATGCAACATTATTTTGTAGTCTAATGTATTTTCCAGTCTACTCTGCCACAGAAATGGAAAGTGAAAAACTGGAAAATGTTTTCTCACAGGCACATTTCTTTTTCGAGATCACATTTCCTGCTCACATTAGGAAAATAAAGGAACCTAAAGAATACAATGCAATGATGTCACAGCCTGCTGTTTAAATAAGAGAAACATTGTACAACAGCTCAATTATTTATAAAGCACCCAACGGAGTGGAGAAGTAGAAATTATTTTCTACAATGAATTAGCATGATTTGAAGAAAGCTAGGAAGGTAATGCATAGATAATTACACAGAAGGTGTCCAAGCAGTAGTCTTGTAGATGTTTTGATATGAGAGAAGCAGAGTTGCTGGACAAATGTTAGGCAGTCATTTGAAATAATGTCTGCAGTCTTTATTTTATTGCTTCTTCATAAAGGGAACCAATGTAGGGTTCCAGACATGAGAAGCAATCAGTGCAATCATTGATGTGGGACAGATTACTGTGGCATGCTAGTAGGGAGTAATGAAGAGGGATATATTAAAGGTATAAATAAAGATTATTTAAGAAGTTTTAGAATAATGGTTCCAGTATCAGATATGTACTGCACACCATATGGAGCAAAACAGAAAACACAAAAATAAGTTGCTGTATAGTTCAATGTAAGATTGAGAATAAATCAATTTTCTTGGGCATCCACAGAATTTTTTTTTTTTTGGGGGGGGCAATACCATGACATCATTATTGCTTCACGTGCAGCAGGATAGGTAAGCGCCTCCATATTTGGGAACGGGGAGGCCATCCATTTGACAGATAGAGCTAGACAGAGGGGGGTTGCTTCAGGAGGCTAGGAATTCCAGGGGGGGAAACTTGTGACACCATGACATAATTATATCATTACCTATTAACATGATGACTCAGTGAGATAGATGGGCCCACCAACATTGTGGAAGGGAGAGGCCATCCATTTGACAGAGCGAGATATGGGGGGGCATCAGGAGGCTAGGATTTCCAGGATGGGACCATGGCTCTTTTAACTTCTTTAAGGTCACACCTGACAAATACCATATGCAGGACAAGAGTGTAGTGGTTAGTATTACTGCCTTACAGAGATGGAAATTTGGATTCGCTTTTACACAGAACATCTGCATAGAGTTTGCATTCTCCCTATTTAGGTTTCCTTTCGTAGTCCAAAATCATACTGCTAGTCATACGGCTACTGACTAACCTTAACATTATTTCATCTGTATTGTATTTTTAAAAAAAGGCCTAACTTGACATGTGGTGATCACAGCTTCATTTCCTTGGCAAAATGAGGATGGCTCCTTGTGCAAGACACAGCAGTCAAACCTGCAGTCTAACTGTATATAAATACACAATAAAGATTAGAAGTCTTCACTCGGATGTGGCTTCTAGAAAAGGCTACCTTCCTGTTTGTTGGCAGAAACAGCAATTATTCCGTGCAGCCTCAATCAGCTAGAAAATAAAATGCTGAAAACATATAATAAATTTGGCTTTTTTTTTGTGGGCTTCTCTTCATATTCACCATTTATATTTTTAGATGCATCAGTACATAAACTGGAATGCTTTTCTGCGTGCTAAAATAGAAGAAGTCTCCGATATATACCCCTTAATTTTACTGTATTTTTATGGTGACTTTTTATTGTCCCTTTTTAAAAAATTATTACTTTTATCTCTTACTTTTTAGCGCTCCAAATATAAAGGTCCGTAAAATCTCAGAGTAAGCACTTTGAAGGCTAATTCCGAATATGAGCCCAAAGCAAAATAAACACAATTATGAAGCATCAATAGCGAGAAAAATAAGACTTCTTAAAAAAATGTCTAATTTTTGAGAGATCATTTAAGGATAATGCATAAAGAAAAAAGCAAGAAAGTCATAAAGCCGGCTGAACACTTACAAGTAATTATATTTAATCTATAGACACATAGAGAAAAATGGAAGTCTTTCCGCACATAATGAAGTTTTTAAGCACAAAAGCCTTTCAAGATTGCTCCTATTGCTAACATCCCTGGAACACGTTTACAAAAGGGAACAAAGCAACCAACTAGCGATAATTGTTTAACATATAAGAGAAAAGAAACAGAATGGAACAGAGATCTTGAACTGTAAATCTCCAACTGTTGCTGTGCGAGAATGCCTTGCATTTACCAGATCGCCATGGTTGTTTGACGATACTGGGTTAGTTCTATAACAGAAGGTTATTTGCAAGATTTGGGTACTCCGAATGAAAGAAGTGGGGATAAAGTTGTCTGAGCTACATTTCTTTAAAAGGGAAGTCATTTTTTAGATTTCATTGTGTTTTTATATGCAATACCAGAATTAGATTTTACTTTTTTATTCTTTTGGATAAGATGGTCACCTTATGTTTTCATTTTGATTTGAAAGTCATTCGTTCAAGGAAGCCTATCTTGAATTTGGCAGATGCTGAACTGTAACCTAAATCCAAACAGAACACAATACACTTTTATGAAGAAGTATAAGAAACAGAACTCTATGTTCAGTCCAAACACATGGTTTCAATTAAGGTGAAGTTGTGAATAAGACTACCCAATAATTTCAAAATTATACTCTACCTTTAGTAAGAAAGATGGGTACTGACGCATTATATGAGTATAGGGATGAGTAATATAGTATAAATTATATGATACTTTTTTTGGACTAACAGTTCATTGTATAAGACAAGCTTTCGAGAGATATTCTCTCCTCATCAGGTTAAAGCAGTACTAAAGGATACACAGTTTGTGGCTTATTAAAAGTATGTGAGGCACTGGGAGACCAAGTAAACTGCAGAAGAGGATTTAGGAGAGGAGAATTTATTCTTTCAGTGCCTCACATAGTTTTAATTTGCTACAAACTGTGTATCCTTTAGTACTTACTTTGACCTGATGAAGAGAGAATACCTCTCGAAAGCTTGTCTTATACAATGAACTGCTATTCCAAATAAAGTATCATATAATACTACAGTACTCATCCCTCTACTCATATAATACTACAGTACTCATCCCTCTAATCATATAAAACTACAGTACTCACCCCTCTAATCATATAATGCTATAGTACTCATCCCTTTAATCATATAAAACTACAGTACTCATCCCTCTAATCATATAATACTACAGTACTCAACCTTCTTACTATTCAGCTGGACTAATATGGCTTAAACCATTTTTCTACTCTACCCTTACAAATCTTAAAGTGGAACCGTCAGCTCAGGATTATTACAGTTTTATAAAGTATGTGACATTA
>WMED01027035.1:0-10701 GCA_019650415.1 Pipa parva | reverse complement strand
CCCCAGTTTGTGAATGATGTCACAGAGGTCCAAGAGTCAGTGACTAGTGTCATAAAAAACTTTGTCGATATGAGTAAGACAATTAATTTGGAGGTGGAGGAGAATGTCACAGAGCTACTGGCATCTCATGGAGAGGAGTTATCTGCTGAGGACCTTATTCAACTGGAGAAGCAGATGATAGAGGAAGAGGAAGACACAATAACCCCAGAACCCAAGAGATTTACAGGGCAGGGCTTGGCAGCAGGTTTTGCACTGATAGAGGAAGGGTTGTCAAGGTTTGAGGCTGAGAATGCCAACATGGAGAGGTACAATAGGGTTGCCAGAGGAGTGATGGATTCCCTTAGCTATTACAAAGAGATCTTGGAGGAGAAGAAGATGGTCTCCTTCCAAAATAACCTGCAGCAGTACTTCAAGAAGGTAGAGAAGCCTGCAACAGATCCTGTTACTGTACCCTCTACCTCAGCTGCCCCTCTTGACTCACCTGCCCCAGTATCACCAGCACTTTCTGCAGCTTCCTCTCAGTAAACCTGTTCTCTTTTTTTGAATTGTTTGTTCACTGTTTATTACTGTTACAGTACTTACAGTACAGTATTTCATTATTAAACAATATTTTACTGTACCTGTGTTTATTGATAATTTATGTAGGGTACTGTGTTAGAACAGGTGTATCCAAGCACTGTTTGGATAGGCTAAGTGTTTGCAGTACAGTACTGTACACTGTTATTATGGTGTTATTATGGTGTTCAGTACTGTATGATCCAACTTGCGTCGAAATTCGGGTTACGACGCCGCATAAGAACGGATCACCATCGTAAGTCGAGGACTACCTGTATACTAGTTAGGCTTTTTCCATAAGGGTTTGGGTCTCATGAATTTCCAGGAGCTCTGATTGCCAGATATATTTATTTTTTTATTTAACATCATAATGGGACAATTGAAAAAGAAATCAAGGTTCAAACGTTTGAAAAAGTAAGAAAAATAATTATCTTTTAGAAGCTGAAGCTCTGAAATATATTCTCCTCCATTGTTTCTCCAGTAACTTACTTTATTGATTTGCTATCTGCTCAGACTTTAGTTGCCCTTTAGGTGTATAAGCTTATGTATTGACCATAAGGGCACCATGTGTCTGCCAGGAATGGCACAGTCATAGTGGAATTTGGGGATTTTGTTGTTAGTTGTCTTTTCGTTGCCCATTTTCTTTCCTTTATCCATGTTTTCTTTCTAAATATCCTATGACATTGTATCCTTCTATTTTCATTTCCTTTGCTTGGGTGGATATATTGTACATTACTAAGTTGCAGATTTTTTTCATTGCAATTTGGCGTGTGTGGGATGTTTACACATGAGTGCATGCACATCTTCCTGCATGTTATTTGCATTATTAAATATTCTTATTAAGGTTAAATGCTTTCTGCATAGCTCCTTGCCTGTTCCACCCCATTGTATGCATGATTTTAGTGTGATTATAGCTAGTCCGAGATTTTTTTCTTCAGATTTCTAAAAAGCAATCACAGTCAAAGTGAACATATGAAAGTGATCCACAGCTTTTTATTCAGTTTTTTTCCCTGCTGTAGATTTGTGAATGTAAAAATGTTTTCACCTGCCTGGGCAACAAGAACTGATTCAATTTTATGAGGAAAGTAACTAGTAGGTTTATGAAGCAGGTCAAAGGCATGGCATCCATGGGCACTTAGTTGGTGTGCCAGGCTTGCTGCATTTCGATTGCTTTTAGAAATGTAGAATGCATGAGAAAACTGTACACGATAAACACCATTCACACAACCTTCTATAGAATTCATTATCTTCCAACCTCTATTAGTTGATCTGCTTCTCTATATGACCCACAACTTGGTACAAGTATTTACTTCCTACCCTTGTGGTGTCCTTTAAAAAATGGCAACCATTTTATTTTCTCCATAAATATATTAACACATCATATATTATTGCAATTCAAAATGGAAGCTTCTAAATTTGTCACACTTTACAGCACGTCTTATTAAAGAATGAATGTATTTTTGCTTTGCTAGTGGGTGGAGATTGATTTCAATTTGTATTTCATTTTTAGGGGTGTGTTTGATGCTTCCCTAAAAATGGCTTGCTTCTATGGATTATATACTTGGCTTACTCATACAGTCTTTGGAATAAATATTGTATTTATACCTTCTGGTAAGATCTTTTTTGGGGTCCTATATGTTTGATGCATGTGAATATATTTTTAAGGGTTTCTTCACTTTATTCTGTTGCTTAAACTCTGTTTCCTTCTACTTATGCTCCCCCACATGCATACACTTTAAAGGGGGTTATTCACTAAGGTGCGAATTCAACTGTCAAATTTGCAAACAGCCGATTCCCATAGTAAATCCACTACAATTTTCCAATTGCGACTGTTGTTGCGACTGCAACAATATTCTCATTATAAAGATAAGACTGGGACAGTAACAGCCTATTGCAACTGTCTTTATCTGGCGAATTTGCACCTATACTCAACAATTTGGACTTTAGTGAATAACCCCCAATTTGTCCCTCTTTACTTCTTAGTTTCTTTTTCATGTACATCCCATCTTCTTTGTCTTGTCAGCAATGTATGTTTCATTATTTCCTGTTTTTTTCCATCTGCACAATTTCTCTTTTCACTGCGTTCATCATACAGTATTCAGTGATTTTCTTTTTTGCACATCCTCTTCTACTAAACTATTGTCCTTCATTTTTGTTTGTTTTGACTACCTTTTTTCTTGCCTGTTTCTTGTTTCATATGCATCCACATGCCTCTTATCACTAATTAACCTCTATAACAGGGGTGGGCAATTCATTTTCCCATGGGGCCACCTGAGAAATTGGAATGGTTTTAGAGGACTTGACTAATATACTTTCCAATTTCATGTGGCCCCATGTAAAAATTAATTGCCCACCAATGTTGTATAGTATATGCCATAGAGCATAACAAACTGTGCTGCCCCCTCTTTCCTACTCCCTACCCTCTGAAGGAGGGGGGCGCTATGTTGGCGCTTGCTCCCCTCCTTCACCCTGTCCCACCTCTCTTCCCTGTCCTGGCTCTGTCTGATCTAGCGCTTAGCCTTAGAGCTACAGCATTCTTCTCACAGGAAGGAATAACAAAGCTGGGACAGGGAAGATGGGGGCAAGAATGGCTGCTTACCTCATGGCCTGGCCCTGTCACCCGACAGCAGAAGTGTCGAGTCAAAGATGTCCAGCCTGCGGGCCGTAGTTTGCCTACCCCTGCTCTATAACTGTAATCAGCCTATTATCACTAAATCCTTCCAGTCCTTTCCTGATTTTATCTTTGCTTCCTCCATTTCATCTCAACCACCATTCTATCCAATAGAACTGGCATACTGCTAATCTTCCTCTTCAGTTTAACTACATATTCTCTGTACCTACTCATATTTCATTTGATAAATAATTCACCCCTGTAGGAATTTAATTTATCATTTCTGGGCACGATTGACCAATCACCAATTGTCTTAATGCACCGTGAGAGGTGGCAATGGATGTTCAAGTCTGTCTTTTTAAACTTTACTTTGAAATCTGTTAACTGAATGTTTTATATTGCAATTATTTGTTTTTCATTCTCAGCTTTGGCAGCTATTCTTGGAGCTGTGCCATTTCTTGGAACCTACTGGGCTGCCATACCAGCTGTACTTGACCTTTGGTTTGCTCAGGGGGAAAGCTGCAAAGCCATTTTGCTCCTTGTGTGCCATTTACTCCCTACCTACTGTGTGGATACAGCTATCTATTCTGATATATCTGGGTCAGTATCTTAGTAACCTGACTTGCCATTAAAACAAGATCTATCTATCTACTGATTCTTACAATCAATTATAGACTAGTGCAGAAAAAAGATCTGATTTACTTTGGTTGTGAAAAGTGTTTGTTTTTTTTCACTTCGAGGGGTTTGTTTGCCCCTTTGTTATAAGCGCAGTGTTTTCAGTGCTGCTACATGTTTGACACATTACTTATGAGCTGAACACCTCTAAACCGTAACCAATTATTTAAAGATAAAAAGGCACAATTCTGTACTAAAATGAATCAGTGTTGTGGACATTTGATTGCTACTGTTGTATGTTGTAATAGTATCAGAGCTTATTACACTCATGTAATAAAGTACTAATCTCTTCAAGTTTACTGTGGCAATCTAGTATAAATTGCAGTTGAATTGTAAGTCCGATTTTAAAGGGTAAAGGTGGTTGCAGTATGTGTACAATTTATCAAGCATTTACTGCTTAAAGGAGAACTAAAGTTTGTTCTGTTTAGGATTGATTCATAATAGTGAAAGCTAATTACACTTGCCAATCACCTCCTTCACTTCATTGCTGGCTCCTGCTTCAAGCTTTTACCATTATTCTTTTCTTCTGTTTCAGCGCTGCAATCCTCTTCAAATTCATGCCTCCTCCTCAACATCAGTGATTTCTTTTCTCCTGCGCATGGTAGAAGCAAAGAAAAATATAATTGGCCATGTTAAACAGGAAGCAAGGAATGAAGAGGATTACAGTACTGGAACACAAAAAATCTTGAAGCAGGAGTGAGCACTGTGGTGAAGGAAGATGATCAACCAGTCTAATTAGCTTCCACTTTTGAGAGTCTTGCATTGTTATTTAAAGGGGTCATTCACCTTAGAATGGCATGATCAACAACATACTAAACATTAACTCCAAAACAGGTTGCAGTTGGTCTTATTATTTTTTTTGTTGTAGTTTTGAATAATTTGCCATTGCTTTGCTTTATCTTCTTTGGTTGCTGAGTTTCACTGAATTCATTTAGGTTTAGCACATATTGGGAATATGCTGTGATTAATATGGTTTTATAATTAGGGATTTTTCTTTGAACTTTAATTTTTCTATTTATGAAGTGGTGGTCATCCCTATCTGACTGGTTTAGCTGTAGCAGGAGGCGCTTACTATCTGGGACTTGAAGGAGCAATAATTGGACCCATTCTTCTGTGCATACTTGTGGTTGCTTCTAACATCTATAGTGCAATGCTATCAAGTCCATCCTCTTCAGTGCCTACCCCTACAACCACTCAGTGGTCTCTGCAGGCACAAAGGTGAGTAAACAGTCACTTGTCATGAAACATTTTCTTACAATACTTAATACTTACAATACTTAACAGTAAACCAAAAACTGAAAATGTATTTATAGTTACTATATATTCTATCTTCCAAAATTTTTAAATTGTGTATAGAATGTAAGATAGCTATTTAGCTTTACAAATTGGGCTTCTGGGAAGGCTTCTTGTATATGCTTTTTGTAAAGCACCACAGAAAACAATGGGACTGGATGAAGTCTTTTTAACATCATGGCTGCTATCAGTAAAGGTAAGAACAGACATAAAGCAAACAAATTCACAAATTTAACTTTAAAAGTGACTTTTTACAAGTGCTGTATTTGAAAAACTGCCATGCCAATCCAAAACGGTATTTATTTATTTTTTTAGTGTTATTGGTCCTTTAAGGTAAGAAGAGGTGTCTTGTTAGATTCTCTTTTCACTTGGCTCCCTGCTGAATTACATTGTCCCATTATTAATACTGCTTAAAATACAACTGCAGTGCAATGAAAATCAGCCATTTTAAGGCATTTTGACACACATGGAAAAAGCATGCTTCAAAATACTTTAGCAGTGCCCTAAAAGAATATATTAAATAGTAAAGATAATACATGCCTTAAATCTAGAATGATGTACATCTAATACTATATAAAGTAATGTAATTTTGAAACCATTATACACTGAGTATAAGCAATGCCTAATATAGTTAAGCAACTACATGCATGCAGTTTACATCATTTCCTGGGCTAGGTTAGGCAAACATTGATGGAGGAGGATCTTAGAATGTTGTCCATAGGAAAGAGTACCAATGGGAAGCAAAGAGAGCAGTGGTTCTCAACCTTTTTTGGCCGCGACCCCCAGCTCTGACATCACCGCGTTTTTGGCCAACGTCACCCTGCCCGCAGCAGTTCTCGACCCCCGTGGGTCAGTCATGCGACCCCCAGGTTGATAACTGCTGAACTAGAGCAATCCTGGTCATTATAAAAAGAGGGATGGAACCAACAAAATCAAATGTGATTTTTGCCTCTGTTTGTAAAGCACTAATAACTCTTAAGGGGGTAATTCAGCAATGTGCGAAGTGAGCTCTGGATCCTTCACATCACTTCGCAAATGGTGTTATGTGTTCGCTGATGTCCTGCACGCGGACATCAGCGAGCGCATTAAAGGGATTCCCTTTAAAGTGTTTGCTGATGTCCGCATGCAGGACATCAGTGAGCGCATAACAGCATGTGCGAAGTGATGTGAAGGATCCAGAGCTCACTTCGCACATTGCTGAATTACCCCCTTAATCTTGTACATTTTTTTTTTTTTGGGAAGGCATAAATAGATCTCCCCAAAGAGGTTGTCTTGGCAAAATCAGGAAGAGGTTGCATACATATCTGGCATCAAATAGAAGCTACTGGTACTAATGGTCACTCCTATGTAAGGTGGTTGATCTGAAGGGCCTGGGAGAAATCACGTTGTTTTCTTTAGGGTCCTCCATTTCCACCATAACTTGGGTATGTGGGACATCATGGAAGAGTGTTTTTTCACAATCTAAATTACAGTGTAAAATATGGGCAGGTTGACAATGTCAGGACTGCTTTTCAGTTCCATTCTTTTATCCCTTTCAAAAAGGAAATGCCACACGACTACATTTATTGAAGGACACATTTGTTCCAAAGAGGGATGTTATGCTGCTTACTATGCGCTATATTTATATATAACCCCAGTTGTAGGAAAATATACCTAATTTTGAAAAGTTTATTTTTGCTTTAATATCCAGTAAAGCATATAGACATAAGTTATAATATATATATATATATATATATATATATATATATATTAGGATAAATAAGCCTCATTTGTGAAAGTTGTCATACTGTACCTGTACTTGCTCATGACTTCCAGTTAAAGCGTGCCCTCCAGTGGTGAAAATATATTAATATTGGTATTAAAACACTATAGAATATATATATATGTATTTTTACTGTTCTTGTGCAATACTCCTTTAAATACATCCACAATAAAAAGAAAACAAAAAATTTTAAGGAATGATAATCAAACTGCTTCCTAACAAACAATCCCTGAGATCATGACCTCATTTATTTGAACATAAATAAAAATGGAAAGCATAAATGATGGAAATAGTAATTTTGTTCTTCTTTGTTTATTTACTAGACTGTTTAGGGAACCTCAAGAGATGGAGCCTTCTTCTGAATGACTTGGATTTTCTTGGCATTTCCTCTGATGAGTAGTAGGAGGGATGACCATTATACAAAGTTGTGCTTTACACTGTACTACATATTCACCAGTGAGTCCTTTTATACCATTGAAATCAACAATTTTATCTTGAATAACTTTCACTGGCTCTGTTAACTTCCAAACCAAAAATGACCATGAAGAAGAGATGCGGCTGATGCCCGAACATGGAATCATTTTGGTAGTGTCTGTTTTCAGTATTAGGAGGGATAATCATATTATTATTATGGCTTTGACTGTTGCACATATACTACAGAAAACCCTTTTTATACAAACAAAACTTTTTCCCAGGAGAACTTAATTGAGGCTCTTTTACATGCTGAGCCTACAATAGCATCAACAAAAATGAAGGCAGACATCTGTACAATTTAAATGTTCCTGATTTTCTTTTACAAACTCTTTATATAAACATGTCTATTTAAAAGGTTTTGGTCTATAGAGAGGACAGATGTTTGCTTTATTAATATGCACTATTTTTCACAGTGGTTTTAAATATTTCACACTACTAACACTTTAAGTTTGTGTGCTCAGTTATTGAATCACAACAACAATAGCACTCTGAATATGCATATAACAGAGCTGTTAACAGTACTGATATAGGGGGCCCAGTCTTCTTGTCAAATATTAGCTAGTCAAATATTGTGTTGACTAGTGTTACTGACGGCCTGCTAAGCATTAAGCAATGTAACTGGGAAATTTGCAGTGTAACTGGTGTGTTAAAAAAGCAATGTACTCTCAGATGTGGGGGCCCTGGGGTTTTTGATGGCAGTCTTGCATTTGAGTGTATATTACGCATACAATATCTACACATATGTAAGCATTAAACATATTTGTTCAATATACGTGTATGGCCAAGGATACTGCACTTTAGGCATAGTCCAATGCAACAATGTTATTTTGTATGTTTCTTAATGTGTGTAAAACAAAAACAGGGGAATTCATTAATGGGTTAAACTTTACAGAGGTTTAGTTACGTAGCAACCAATCAGAGATTTGCTTTTCTAATTCTAGCTCTTTACTACCAGTGAATGCTAACTTCTCATTAATGAATTTCCCTGAAAGTACTTGTTATAGGAATGGGTGTGCAGCGCTCTGCCAGGTACTTAATGCTGCATTCCTTCTCTAGCCTAAGAAATTAATATGAAGAATTTTGCTGCCTTGTTATATACTGATGTGCCATGGTGCTGTGGAGTATTTAACATTTACAGACATCAGGTGTTAGGCCTATCTTTGCAATATTATAAACCAGAGCACCGAATGTTGTATTTTTTATTAGATATTAAAGAATTAGACATGAAAGTATGACTCTCTTTTTGTGATAGTGTATAACAATTTAATCTAAATTGGTGGCCTTAACTCAGAAGTGCACAATACGCAGACATACACATCAGCAGGAAATTAAGCTGGATCTCACTCCTCCATACTACTAGAGGGCAGTAGCTAGAAACATTTACCTCACTGTTTGGAAAATGTATGAAACTGTTGATATAAAAAAAGCCAAGAAAAAATATCTTTTTACATGTACCTTTCCAATCATACCAATAAGTTATACATTTTGTGTTAATTTTTGTGGCAGTTGTGACTATATTTACATTTTTTCACAAAATTCAGAGTGGAACTTATGTATGTGTATATTTCCTAGGGAGCTTTGCCTTAAGTCTCCCTGCTGACTCCATGTGTACCATGACTTAAATGTGGATTTTGTGAAAGCCACTTCTACTGTATGACACATCACACACTGATTAAACAACCTGCTTTCTGCTGACAAATATGAAAAATCTGGAACAGATTTGTTTAGAAGTGGTGTCCTGTGCCAGTGTATGATACTCTTTCACAAAGACTGCAATGTTTAAAGGAACAATCTGGCCGAAAATCAAAAAAACACCTTTGTTTATGCTAATTACTAACTTTTATTAAATGCAATTTATCAATTAAAAAAAAATTTAATTCTTACATGTAAAGACTTTTATAGACTTTGCCAGTGACTCAATGGAATCCTGAATCACCTGATCCCTCTCAGAAGCGCATTCCTCTCCAGCCACGCTCCTAGTGAAGCCTTGCAATGGTTCTTCCTAGAAGTCGCATGGAGAGTGTGCATGTGATCAATGCGTCATCCCCGGATGACATGAATGCTCTCCCATGTGACTTCTAGGAAGTGCCGATGCAGCATTTCAATAGGAGCGCAGCTGGAAAGTAATGCGCTTCTGAGAGGGATCTCCTGATTTGGGATGCCGTAGAGTTGCCGATGGAGTCTGCAACATGGTAGTGCTTAATAGCACTTCTTTACAAGTAAGAATTGTATTTATTTATTTTTTTTTAAACTGATAATAAATTGTATTTAATAAAAGTTAGTAATTAGCATAAATAAATAAAGGTGCTTTTTGATTTTCGGTCACACTGTTCCTTTAAAGTGTAAATAAATCCTGTCTATAAATAAAGCTCTATTTACCTACTGTCAAATAATAAATCGATTAAGAAATACCTGACTCGCCTCTTAACTCAGCAGAGCTCAATATCCCTCTGCAACTGCACTGTCTCAGTGAAGGGCTTCCTGCTATGGGCACTATAGGGTTAAAAACATGCCCCCTCCTCTAACTGACTTTTCACACCACAGCAACAGTACAGGCTGGGGAACAGCTCTTATCTGTGGGACAGGTCTTATCTGAGCATGCTTAGGTCTATAAACAGGCTTTTCAGAAAGGAAAGGGAGAGGAGGAATTCTGTCTCTCTGTATAGTTTGTGATGTCACTCGGGGGCAGGGCTTATCGGCACAGCTAAGGAAGAGTCTGTACGCAGAATGGGAGGTGAAGCAGGGCTGTTTGATTAAGAGGTGAGAACTCCTAATCCCCCAAATAATTTTTATATTTTAATGTTTAGGTTTATACTTTATAAATGTTATATATATATATATATATATATATATATATATATATAGTTTTGTCAATAACTTTACTTACACTTTAACACTGAAACATTTTACTTTGTGCTGCAACAAAAGGTAAAAAAAGTATCTACATATTATCTTCTTTGTTATCCCTCTAAATCAGTGGTGCGCAACCTACAGCCTGCATCCATATCCGATCCGTAAGACAAAGGTATCCGGCCCGCAGGGCCGGGCCAAGGGGTAGGCGGCTGCCTCCTCCGTGGCCTGGCTGTCTCTGTTGTAGTGCTTAGCGCTACAGCGTCCCTCCTCCCAGCAATGATTTAACTTCCTGTGAGCGGCAAGAAGTTGAATCATTACTGGAGAAAGGAACAATGTAGCTGTACAGCAGAGACAGCTGGGCCACGGAGGAGGGAGGTAGGGAAGGAGGGGGTCCCCTTCTTCAGAGGGTATGGACTAGGAAGGAGGTGGCAGCACAGTATGGGAGGGGGGTTGTGGGGAAAGCAGAGTGTGGGAGGGG
>WMED01027034.1:0-10701 GCA_019650415.1 Pipa parva | reverse complement strand
ATTTCATGATTGCACTATTTCAAATTATTCTAATTCGTTGACCAGCACTTGTACATACCACAGCAGGCAGGGCATCCCTCTGTCACAGTCATTAGCAGACTGTATAACTTTTGCACGAGAGCTCCAAACACTATTAACAGTCTTTGAGTTTATATATGTTTTTTTGGGGGGAAACCTTAGTTTCAGGTAATAGTATAGTAAACCAAGCATATCCAGCCTTGCTTCTATAGCTTTAAGCAGGTTGGTCAATGTTGTATTCTAATGGAAGCTAAAATCAAAGGTTGGGTAGCCTTGTTCTGCTGTGTTAGAAAAGTGTTCAGGTTGTCCTATTGTTGAAACCTGGTGTAGATCCCTGTCCTATATGGTGCAAGCATTTGAGTTTCAAAAACATCTCAGGACCTATAGGTTTTAATGCACTGTTCCTTATGACCAACACAATAAGTGGTTCCTGACTCTCCAATCTTTGTTTGACAATTATCATGCTTTCCTTCTGTCCATCAGTAACATATTTGGCCATGGATCATCCTTAGTGCCATTGTATGTGCATGCTCCACAAAATCTGTGTATCTGTTAGCCACTTCCCATAAGCAACATAAGATCACCTTCCTGCCAGTTCATCTGCTGCCTATCAACACGCAAGTTGGCACACTGCGATAAAATATAAGGGGGGTTTACAGAAACATCCTGAAAATAGCAGGTACTGATTGTACTAACATGTATAGCCACTTCATTAGAAATTTATCCCCAGTAGAAAATTCAGAGATACTATGCCCCTTGCTCCAGGAATTTGATAGAGACAAACCCAATGAATTGCCCCTGTATCATGCATGCATCTTTAATTTAGTTTCAAAAAACATATTCTGATGCACAAAGCTAAATTTCTTGGCTACATTATCAGGCTCTTGTATAATAAATACATTGCAAAACAGTAAAAGTAAACAGAATGAATGCCCAATCATTTGTTTTGAAAAAGAAATCCTAGGAAAATAAATAAGTGTTTAACTGTGATAGCTTTTATTTTTTTATTTTTAGAAAAGTAAATTATGAAGCGGGTGGAGCAGGTGTACGTGCCAGGTCATTATGGAGAGTGGAGCCACTCAGGATAAGGTAATACATTTTGCTTCGTTCTTTAAAGGGAACTTAAGGCAAATATATGTTTTTATTTCAGCATTTATCCCACAGAAAAAATAGTATATACTGTATTTGTGTAATTAAATCATGGTTGTTTCATCATATGGCATAATACTGCAAGGCATTTTCATGTGGATTCATCAGAAGGGAAATTGTTTACAGAGGCAAACAATATAGGTGAGCTACGATGAAACCCTAACTTTGATTAATTGCTATGGGTTACTCGACCTTAGTAAAGACTGCCCCTGTTGAATCCCTCTGTTAGTTTCTACTTTTAAAATTCACATTAAAAAATGTTTTGCAGTTGGAGTGGTAGTCACATTCGATGGGGGCAAACATTTCGCCTCCGTCATATTACAACTGGACAATATCTGGCGCTGACTGAAGACCAAGGCTTAGTGCTGCAAGACAGAACAAAATCAGACACTAAAGCATCTGCCTTTTGTTTTAGATCATCCAAGGTAAGAAAGTATTGAACTGTTAGTCTCTACATTTACATCAGTAAAACTTTTATCCTAACGCTTCCCTAAAATCCTTAAAAAACAAAATGGAAAGAGTTGTTTAAAGATATATTCTTTATTATTTATTGCTTCCCAAATCTAAATATCACTAAAGATTTCCATTATTGATACATGTTATATTTGACCATATTAGGACCTATGAATAACAGATTAGGAAGGGTAATTTGAATGAATACATTGATTGGAAGAACCAACTTCTATTTTTCTCAAAATGTAGCCACATATGTTGCTGTCTGGTTGGGTAATTTGACATTTATGTAATTATTTTAAAATTATGCTGTGTGTAAGGGTGTTGGCCTATCATATGAACCAAAATCCACTCCTATTGGACTGGAATCTGTATGTGGGGGGGGAGGGGGTTATGGTTCAGCTAGCAAAATCAGCTGCACCCTATATGTTGATTTCTTTGAATTTGTCAACCAGCATGTAAGGTGCATAACAAGATTTAGTTTCTGTATGAGTTTGAGAAGAATAAATTAGTATGTTTTTTCCTACATTTAATTCAGTTGTATAGCCCACATACTTATCAATGGGATGGTATACAATGATATATGAAAACAACAGTTTATTTGAAATCAGTTGATTTAGGCTACAAGACTGCAACATGTGTGGCCAGTAATAGATTCATGCTAACCAATCTTTTTTGTAAAGATAATAATATCTCCCTTTTGCTAGTTTTTTTTTTTTTTGAGAAGCTAACTAACCTGCTTAATACTTGACACTGTTACAATTGGATAACTCTGTCTGCTGCCTGGGCATGTTCCAATTTATTAAAAAATGATACATTGATTTATGTATAAATAAATAATCATTGATGTGTATGGCCAGCCTAAAGCATGAATTATGTGAATGCACAAATATACAAATCACAGCAGAAAATGTTTATAAACTTTATAAAACAATTATAAAAAGCATGCTAGCAGTAAAAAGTCAATTAGAATTCCAGCTGAAGATATTTATAACCAATCAATGATATTTTTTCTGTAAATGTTGTTTGATTTTTTTTTTTACTTGTTAAACTCTTCTTGTTAGGCCCAGTGAAGTCAATTTTTCATATGAAAATTTACTCAACTGGTATGACTCAAACTGGTTGAAACTCTTACTGTCTCTAATCATTTCAAGGAAAAACTGGACTCTGGTTCGAAGCGGGATATTGATGGCATGGGAGCAGCAGAGATAAAATATGGAGACTCCATTTGTTTTGTTCAGCACATTCACAGTGGTCTGTGGCTGACCTACAAATCCCAAGATGCTAAAACAGCACGCCTGGGACCATTAAAGAGAAGAGTATGTTTTTCTGATGCTGTATTTCCAGCAAATGTTATGAAAAATACTGCATCTTTTTATTTTATTCCTGCTACATACTATACAGTTATTTTGTTGCCAATGTTAGTTAATATGCTTTAAACTGCTAGTCATATATAGTCTACACAATCAAAACAAAAGCCTTTTTTATTCATAGTAATTTTGTGGATTATATACATAGCTCTACAAAACAGTAACTGTTTTCATATTAGCTGGATAAGTGTAATGGTATGGTTATTTCACTGCTATTAACCCCTTGCAAATTACATTTAATTTCCCAGACTAGCAACAAATTATCTCAGGGGTACATGTGGAAAGCAATAGAACTTCATAAACCAGAGTGGTGCACTTTTCTACAAATTAATCAGGGTGCCAATGGTTTTAAACACAACCAACAATTTATTTAACTAAAGTAAAATGGAGGTAGCAAATGTGTCAGCAGCGATAGCATCTTCCATCTGGTAGAGGCATAGGATTGACTCCCTCCAGCTCACACTTATAAAAGCTAGGAGGAGTCCTTAGACTAGCTGATGTGGTTGTTTAGCACAGTGATCCCCAACCTTTTCTGGATCAGGGACTGGTTTTCCAGTTGTTTAGCACAGTGGTACTCAACCTTTTCTGGATTGGGGACTGGTTTTCCAGTTCTTCAATCCAGAAAAGGTTTGATGGACCAGTGGGAGGGTGGGCGAGCCAATACACGGTGAAGCACTTTGTGTGCACGCGTCACCATCAGACAGCCCATTCCCGAGGGACCTGCAGATCAGTAGTGGTCTGCGGCCTGGCATTTGGGGATCCCTGGTTTATCAGACCAGTATTTTGCCACAAAACATATGACTGTGCTAATTAGTCAGTAGGTGGGGCCCTTGTTACACACAAAAATTTGTAAGCAATGATAAAAATACAATTTTATCTATTGCTACATAAATTTTAAATTCAGAGGTCATTTACTGTAACCTGTAATTGGTGTTTTCCCATATGTTCTTAATAGTAAACCTACAAACTATTACCATAATGCATTTTCTAGGGGGAATTGTTTTGGTTTAGAGAAATAGAGATATTACCTTTTAGTTAACATTTTGGTCTTATGGTTTTGATTTTAATATGTTCAGATCTAATTTGCCAATTACACTTATGACCATTGTTTAGATAAACATAAATATTGTAATTACTAAGTACACTAAGTTATAAATACTGTTTATGAATTAGAACCTGCTGACTCATTCCATGTGCCTCTTCTCATTACCTGAAAAAAATCATGCAAATGAGCTCTTTGTGAATTCCTAGCTATTAGATTTTCATCAAAGAACTGTTTATAAACATAACACAAAATAATTTTACAAGAAATCGCTATTAGTATGGTATAGGATGTGAGCAATGCATTTGTTAAGCTATTCAGAGACGTTGTCTCTCTGCCAACAGTAAAGAAGTACTAGTAATATCAAAAAGTTACATTTATGGAATAAACAACAGTTAAATCATTAGAGGTGTACAGTAAATAATATTTATATGAACTTAAAACAAAGTCTGATTCAATCAGCTCATTAAAATGCAATGGGTAACTAAGTAAAAACATCCAGATTTAAATAGCTAGGGTCTACAAAATATAAAGCAGACATAAGGTTATCTGTTGCATGTGTTGGACGTTTATTAATGTATACAGTATTATATTTCATATGTGTCTCATTATAATGATTAAAAGAAAAACTACACGATATTTCCAGTTTTCAGCCACCTATGTCACACATTAAATTTATACTTTAAGTGTATTATTCAAAACGTTTTCCAGAAATTAATGCAGATGACTTTTAGTGCCAGAGATTGTACTAATTTCTGCTTTTACCTATTTAGGCAATCTTACACCAAGAAGGCCATATGGATGATGGCGTCACACTCCAGAAGTGTCAACATGAAGAGTCCCAAGCTGCTAGAATTATTCGTAACACCACAGGCTTGTTCAGTCAGTTTATCAGGTACAGATTTCTCAGCAGTGTGCCATTCTAGTATACATCACATTAGAGATGGAGACAGGATTAAACAGTGACATTCAAAAGCTGCTTATGCAACTACTTTTGGGATTCTAAAAATGTTAGAGTGTAAACTGCTTTAATTTAACATTTTTACTACAATTTTTACTAACAATAAATAAAGTATTATGGATTTACCTAATTTTAGTTTGAAGCGTATTTTCAGTATGTATAATCCATACTGAAATTAGGAATTTGGTTGCTTAGAGTAGACTACAATGATGAAAATAATGGGATACATGATAAAGATCCTTATATTACTATCTTCCAGTCCTAAAGTTATTCAAGGTCTTCTGTGTTGGTAAAGAAGAAGCAATAAGCAGAGTAAAGTACAGTAGATTACGCTCCAGTGTACTCTATTAAACCGTATTCAAAGGTTTAAGGTAGAAACAAAAACTTTTATTAATGACCTTATAATATGTATAGTGTTAAAAGAAAACTGGCGTTTTGTTTGTACCTGATACTACTGCTCAAAAATGAATAGTTACCTTCTCTTTTTAAATGGAGAAGTTTACTTATTTATTTTCATTAGGGATAGTCTTTTTTTGTGTGTGTGTGTGTGTGTGAGTGTGGCAGAGTGGACACTCACAAAATTTGTATAAATAAATTATAATATTTTGTTGGTGAACTTGGCATAAAGATGATTGATAACACAATGATTACACACACACAAACACTAAATGGCCAAAGCAATGCAGACACCATTTTAATTAGTTGGTTAGTCCATTTTAGCCTTACCGTCTACTAACAGTTGCAATAATATCAAGCATGTAACCACTTTATTGCCATAAGAGTATCATCAAAAGTGAAATGGGTCAAACTGAAGTTGTCAGTGACTTTAAAAATGGCTCTGTCATAGGATGGCACCTAGCCAAGAAGTAATTTTACTAAAGCTGCCCCAGAAATGTGCAACTGATGTTATTTTGAGGTTAATGTCTAGGAGTCGCACAAGCTTAGAGTGCTGAAGCATTTACATATTAACATAGTAACACAGTTTATAAGGTTGAAAAACACAAAAGTCCATCCAGTTCAGCTTGTTTTCCTGCAATGTTGATCCAAAAATCCATGAGGCAAAAGCGAATGATTAGGGGAAAAAAAATTCCTTCTCGACTTCAAATATGTCAATCAGAATAAATTCCCTGGAACAAGATCAGACCTCTAGTTTTCTAGTACCCATAACTTGTAATGTTCTTACACTGAAGGAAAGCATTCAGGAGGTTATTCACTAAAGTCCGAATTGTTGCGTATAGGTGTAAATTCGCCAGATCAAGACAGTCGCAATAGGCTGCTACTTTATAATGAGAATATTGTCACAGTCGTGACTTTATTAAGGGAAAATTGTCGCAATCTTAACATTAAAAAATTGTTGCGACTTTACAGTGGGGAAATTGTCACAAATTTGTTATGGGAATCCGCAGTTTGCGAATTCGACAGTCGAATTCGCATCTTAGTGAATAACTTCCCTCAATCTCCATTTGAACTCTTTAATGGAATCAACCATGACAACTTCTTCAGGCAAAGTGTTCCCATATCCTCACTGCTGTAAAGTAAACTTCATTTGCCACTTTTCTGACCAAGCCTGCAATGTATCTAGATCCATCTGTAATAAAATACTGTCCTCCTTTATATTAACTACTTTACACAGTTTAATATCATCTGCAAAAATTTACTTTTTATTATGGAATCCCTCAGCAAGGTCATTTATAAATACATTGAAGAAAAGAGGACCCACAACTAACCCTTGGGGTACACCACTATTAACAGTAATCCAATGTGAAGATTTACCATTAATAACCACCCTCTGCTTCAAATCACTGAGCCACTTACACACATTTTCCCCCAGTCTAAGAATTCTCATTTTATATACCAGCCATCTATGTGACTCTGTATCAAATGGAAAAATCAAGGTATATGACATCCATATGACTCCCCCTGGTAAATCTATAACTCACCTCCTCATTAAAAGCTAATTAGATTTGTTTGCAGGATCTATCCCTAATAAATCAGTGCTGATATTGAGATATATACGATTCTTTGAACTGAGATATTCAAGGATAGCATCTCTTAGAAGGCCTTCTAAAATTTTACCCTTAATAGTTAGACTTATTGGACTATACTTTTCAGGCTCACACTTTGACCCCTTTTTTGAATATAGGTGTCACATTTTCTATGTACCAGTGCTGTGGAACAGTCTCTGTCATTATAGAGACCCTAAATATTAAATATGATGGTCTGTCTATGACTGTAAGACCTTAAGGCAGGGGTCTGCAACCTATGGATCTTGAGCCAGATGTGGCTCTTTTGATCGCTGCATCTGGTTCTTTGACGAACGAGCGGTGCTCACATGCAAGCACCACTCATTACAGTCTGCTGGCTAATCGCTGGCTAGCGCTGTAGAGACAAAGCTCTCTCAGTGCTTCCGGTTTGCTAGTCAATCTGGAGCCGCTGACATCACCAGCTTCCGGGTTACTAGCCAATCCGGAGCCGCTGACGTCACCTATGTGATGTCACATATGACGTCAGCGGCTCTGGATTCAAAAGGGCTTGAGCAGAGCCGCATGTATATGGCTCTCTCAGCCAAAAAGGTTGCTGACCCCTGCCTTAGGGTGTATAATGTCTGAACCTGATGATTTATCTATTTTAATCATGTTAAACGGCACGTTACTTAACCTTGGGCTAGACAGGCAACATTTAAGGGAGCATTTTCTTTATTTCACCTGATGTTTAATTTTCCTCTGTGAACACAGAGGAGAAAAATTTGTTTAATAAATTTAATTTCTTCCCATCTCTCTCAGCAGTAACCCCATCATTATTTTTTTAAGGGACCAATGCTTTCTGTTATAAGCTTTTTTATTATTCATGTAATTAAAGAAAGTTTTTGAGTTTGTTTTACTCTCTTGGGTAATGAGTCTTTCTTTTTTTTAATTTTAATTGATTTTATGTAGTTCGATATGGAGAAAAAATTCAGATACAATAATTATCAGACTTTTCTTTACCCAATAGTTGGGAAAAGAGATCAAGTAGTATTCTTTTATTACATCACCTGCTGAGATTTTTGGCATCCTTTGTAGCTTGCTTTAAAATAAAGATTTGTCTGGCATGTGTTGCGAGAGATTGTTTGTTTTCAGATATGTTATGTGGGTTGTCTTGTAATTTATTTTCCAGTGGTGAAATTTTGTTTGCTAGCGAGCCAAGTTCTTCCCTTAAAGGGGCACTATAGTGCTGATATAACTGCACATATACATATAAAACTCCTTTATACTAACCAATTGCTGACAGAAATAATTTAAAAAAAATGTTTAGGGAAGAAATAATACTTGCTGTTTGTTTCACTGTTTAGTTCTAAAGAGAGCTGACATTTTCCTCCCTCTCTCCTTTCTCTTTTGCAAGTTAGGCAACACAAGAAGAAAATGCTGCCTACCTGCTATTGCAGGGGTGGGCAAAGGTTTAAGCCATCGGGCCACATGAATGGCCTGATGGCATCAGGGGGCTGGGGGGCGTGCCTAGCGTGCTGACTCCTATGACACTAGGTCATGCCCCCCATTCCTCCCACGGGCTGGTCCCAGATTTATGGAGGGCTGGATTCAGCCCGCAGGCTGTAGTTTTCCCACCTCTGTGCTATTGGTTAAGAAGTGTGCTGCCCTTTTGGTCTCATAATTTAAGCATGCGTACAGGAGATTACAGAGGTTCCAGCTCAGGAAAGATAACTTGTTGCAGGTGTTACATTACACAATAGGCAAAAATGTCCAGGGAGGGTACCTTTTCATGGAAAACTGGCCAGTAAATGTCACACACACACACACACACTTCCTAGTGGTGCCTAATCGATCATCCTACATCACATGAAACAACTACTGGGGAGAAACGCTTCTCATTAAGGTATAGTACTGCATATGTAAATATGTAATCTGACTGTAGTTCCCTTTTAAGATGTCATTTTCTTTAGTGTGGGCCTCCCTTAAATCTTGATAAAGTTTTGAGAAGTCTTTGTGTGTGAGGCCATTGAGGTATTTTAAAATATATGACATGGGAAGTATTGCTGCAAATGTGTGTTTCCATACCCGTGTCTAGGGCTTGTAACAGAACTTGTCCCTCTCTCCGCCATTTTGTCACTCGGGTAATGTGTCTGTTCTTGTATACAATTGCAAAACTGCCTTTCTTTTTTTTTTTTTTTTTTTAATTTGACTTTATTGTTTTCAAAAGAACAATTCAACATTGCGTTTACATAAGTATATGGAATTATGTACATTAATAACCATTGAACTGATATGCTAAACCATACATTTCAATCTTTTATAGAACATTACTACCAATGAAAGATCACAGAAAGTCAGTTTTTATAGTACTTTACTTGTAATTAAAACTAAAAGAATCAAATAAAATATAAGATATAATAAAGAATAAGTGCCACGGTCTATTTTACTAGATGGACTTTCACCTTTTTGGTCTATATAATGTATTTCTTAATGGTAGAAAAGGAGATAAATTAATTTGTGGGTTTGGTTTTTCCTTTTTTTTTTCCCTGTTGTATATCTTACTGTTACCTCTATCTTTAATTTTCCTTTTCCCTTTTAAATGAGAATCTTTATTGCATTTCTGTAGTGTCTAAGCTTGTCATCCATGGTAGCCATATTAATGCTCCAGAGTAGGCTCTATGATGTGTGTAATCTGTTATTGTTTCCATTGCCCTTATCCAGTTTATTTTCTGAGTTAATTTACATAATGTAGGCAAGTTGAGTTTTTTCCAGGATGCTGCCAGGATAAAGTGTGCTGCTGTAATGATGTGTGTTGGTAACTTTTTATCATTTTTACCTAGAATTGTGGTAATGGGCATGTCTAATAAAAATTTTTGGGAATATTCTTGTTTAGGAGTTAGAAATATATCTGTTAATATGGTTCCTACTGTAGTGTTGTAGCGAGGATGTATGTCACCTGGGATAAGTCCAATATGAGACACTGTCTTTCTGGATCAGAACTCTTTATTACATGCTTCATCCATAGCTTCCTGTCTAGCACTTCCCCATTCCTTTAGTTAACCCCTCCTCCTCTATTACCTCACTCTTGCTAGGCAGATGGATTACAATGTGTGAACAACAAACACATAGAACAGTTACAACTACATCACATCTCTCCCCTTCTTTAAAAAAAAACACAAAAAAAAAAACATTTTAATGCAGAACATAGTCCATGAGGTGAGTTGGTGGCCTTCGACATGTTCTTGTCAGATAGCGCTGAGACACCTCATTGTCAGACACAGTCTGTGAGTTCTCTGAGTTATCTCTTGTTGGTGTTGCTGCACCAGTTGTATATGGTGGGATTTCCTCATCATCTATCTCCTCTGTACTTGCTCCTGGATCATAGCCACGAAGCTTTTTAAAATGGGAGACATTTCTTGTGACCTGACGACCCTGATGTTGTGCAGTGATCATAGTACCTTTGGTTTGCATGATTTGAAAGGGTTCAGGATAATATGGGGATGATAATTTGTCACTGGGTTTCTGCCTTTTAACAAGGACCCAGTCTCCAACTTCCAGCTGTTTGTAGCGATGGCTGCCCTTATCTGCATATCTCTTCATCCTGTCTTTTGCAATGGAATCATTGAGGACTAATGGATTTTAGACAGAAATTACTGGGATGTTTGGAAGTTTAATGTGCAGAGACCTGTTGAAAAGTGCAGTTGCTGGTGGAACTCCTGTAGTGGAGTGTGGGGTGGCTCTGTA
>WMED01027031.1:0-10701 GCA_019650415.1 Pipa parva | reverse complement strand
GTACCCCGTAACTCTCACGGGGTAGGTAGTTTTTGCCACCCGAAGCTACCCCGTGAGAGGTACGGGGTACATAGTCAAAGGGTTAATATTCAGACAGCTGAGAGATTTCTCCCAATCTGCATGAGGATTTTAGACTTTTAAAAATAAAAGTTATGTGAATAGTTATATTGCTGTATGTATTGTTAAAGTTGTGATTAATTTATAATTTATTGCTTGGTAAATCAAATAAGAATTCCACCATTATTCATGATGATTTTACAGTTGAACTGGACTGCCGAAGTGAATTCTCATCACTGCGGGTTGCTATACTCCAAGGGGGTTATTCATCAAGGTGCGAAATCGACTGTTGAATTCGCAAACAGCAGATCCCCATAGCAAATCCGTGACAATTTCCCCATTGTAAAGTTGCAACAATTTTTTAATGTTAAGATTGTGACAATTTTCCCATAATCAAGTCGTGACTGTGACAATTTTTCATTATAAAGATGCGGATGCAACAGTAGTAGCCTATTGTGACTGTCTTTACCTGGCGAATTCGCACCTATACGCAACAATTCGGACTTTAGTGAATAACCCCCGTATTCTCTACTCCTTATTTACTAAACAATTGATTTACATAGTGAATATGTCAGTAGCTATCTCCTGCGTAGCATGGCACAATCTGTCCCCTAATTTTCCACTTCAATCTGGCAAAGTAAAACTGGCAACTGCCACACGACACGCCTTGTCGAATTCATTACTGCAACAGACTTTGATGCTTGCTGAATAGGCAAATTATCATGAATCAGGTAAGTTGTCAATTTAGTCTCCAATTCAACACAACGCAGAGTTTTCTGTATACCCAAATGTGGGGAATAAATACATGTGTGGTATTAATAAATCACATAATCTTGTAGGTGAGGTTTAACCTGTATTTGGTACAGGAATAGTATGGTAGCTTTCCAATATCAAGACACTACAAAGGTCATCTTACACAGGGAAACCTGTATTTTATTAGATATTTAGATTTAGACCAAAGCCACACCGACTGTTTTGTAGCAGAGATTTTAAAAATAGTATCCATTGTTTCCCACGGGATAATCTACACAGAATATTTGGTTTTGCACCATTGATAATATTGAACGAAAAACAGCTTAGCTAAAAAAAAAAACAGCCAATGTGGCCTTGACCTTAAAGTAAGTAAATTAAGATGATGACAAATGTACAAAGTGACGCATGTTGTTACATCACTTAATTTGCATGTCTTCCCAATCAGATGCATAATACCACTGGTAAAATACAGGCATATAGGACTGAGACTTCCTCACATGACATAGCCGATGTGGGCCCACCCACCTCCAATTCAACGCTGTAAGTACCACCAGTTCTACAATGCAGCTGAAGGGAGTGACATGTGAATGTGTGAGCTTGACACGTTACTATGCTCGTGTACAAGATCGTAAACGCAGACAGAAATAGACAAAATGAAATAAAACCAGAGACACTGCCATAAAGGTCAGATAATAAAAATATAATATTCATATAGGCAAGTGAAAAAGGGAAAATAAAATCTTAGAAGGTTAGACATCTGCCACTGCATTAAGATGGCACCAAAATGTCCTGAAATGGCACCCTCCACAGGTGGCACCAGTATTGTCTTGCATTGTACAGTGCTGTCTATTCCTATACTGAGAAACTGAAAGTTCAAATGTTTCTTCCCTTTCTGTAAGTCCAAACACATATTAAAATCAAAATTATAGGTGAAACCCCTCTAGGTGGTCTAAATTTCTAAATGAAATCTAATCTACCTCACTTCTCTCCAAGGTGAGATGCTGGTTTTAACTAACTGTATATTCAGGTATTCCTACTGGTAAATGGCCTGGTTGTGTGAACCAGTCATGTGACCCAAAGACTATTTAAACCTGTCGCCAAGTGTGACCTTGCTAAAATTCAGCCCTGCCCTCTCTCTAGGTTGTGTTTTATGACCTTAGACATAACAGCAAATACACATGCAGCTTAAAGTCAAACCAAGTAAAAGTCAGTAAAGTAGTCCTTGTTTAGAAGAAAAAATGATTTGGACTAGCATGTAAACTTGTAAAAAGGTTATCTTTGAAGTTTAATTCATGAATCTTATGGCTTTCTGTCTCCTCTTATATTTACTGATAACAGCCATATTGATGAGCAAACTTTACCCTTTCCCATTGTTTTCCTTTCAGAAATCTATGTATACTGTATATCAGTGGTGCACAACCTACGGCCCCACGGGCCATATCTGGCCCGCAACGCATGGCTATCCAGCCCACATCCGCAGAACGGCGACAATTTTGTAAACTTGACAGCTAGTTTTGCTTCACTCCCATTTTGCTTCCCTTGTCATTTTCACCTTCGGTGTAATAAGTAAATACAATAACCTAAACAATGCCACCTCCTCACCCAGAACTTCCCATTCCCTCATGTGAGCAGGGCAAGAATTATGTCTAGACATAATGCAGCATTTATGGACACCAATATGAATGACTTAAACATTTGTCTTGTTTTGTTTTGGAACATTTTTAATTATTTACAACCGTATTATTTATTTTTAAGGTTCTTCTACTTACATTTCTTTCTTATTTATCATTTGTGAAAAGCTCTATCCATTATTAACGATATTTTAGTGACTATTATTTAAAGCTTGGCAAGATGAACTATGTTTTCCAAATCACACTAAATCTATTTAAGAGAGCTGCTGGAAAACCCAACAAATCCAATAAAATAAATTATTGGTGTGTGTGGATGGATACATTTATCTAAAAGTTAAATCTTCATGGCACATCCACTCTTTATTGGTCTGGGAGTACATGGTCTGAACAGAAAGCAAGTAGTGATATATAATTATAAAAATTAAAATTAAACTTAGAATAATTGTTTTTCTTGTTGTGGGAAGTGGCCCCTGTTAAATCAAGATAAAGCAGGACAATAGTTAAAAACATAATGACTAACCTGAATCAATATGATAGATTTTTGAGAACATGGAATATCTGGCTAGAAAATGAGCAACAACCCCACACCCCACAAAAAAACAAATCAAAGCAGTGGTGGGAAGCAGTGGTAGCAGTGGTGGATATTGCAGCTCCCCCTGGGGTCCTGGTACCTCAGAAGGTCAGTTGTTCGTTCAGCCCCTAGAAACAGGCTGCACAGGAGAACAAAGCACAGGAGAACAAAGCACACGTTCCCCAGAGCCGCTTATGTGGGTACTTTCTGACAATGAGGCTGGCCCTGGCTTCAGATGTATATGTACCATATTAGAAGGGTAAGCATCTACTACAGCAGTGATGCCCAACCTTTTTCAGTCTGGGGGCCATATAAATTAGTGACACGTCATGGGCCACTTCAAAGTCACGACAAATTTTAAATTTATGACTGCATCAATTTTCCCAAGTAAAATCATGACTGTGACAGTATTTTCATTATAAAGATGCGACTGCAATAGTAACAGTCTATTGCAACTGTCTTTAGCTGGCAAATTCACACTTAAACTCACCAACTCGGACTTTGGGCCGCGAGCCGCATAGCACCTTGTCACGAGCCGTAGGTTGGGCATCACTGTGCTATGGGGACCAAAGAAGGGAAGGGCCAAGAGTTGCTACTGGAAATTAATTTTTCTGCTAAATTATGGTGGTAGTGGGGTCCGCTGGTCTATGTACACTACTTCCTGGCTCCATTACAAATGACTCCTATCTAGTTCTCAAAAAGGGAATATAATGGTTTCAACAAACACACCTATAGCTTGTTAGGATTAGAGGTGATTCTTAGTGTGGGAGGGTAATTATACATGCCACCCACCTCCCTCCTTCCAGGGCTGGCTCCTGCTTTAAGATATTGCCAAACTTCATTTTTTTTTTTTTTTTTAAATAATGTGAATAATACGTCTAATACTGAAGCTGCCACTTGTTCTACCATCCTATGTGATTTCTAATTTTAAGGCTGGATGCTGGGTTTAATGCAAAAGGTTTCAGCATGTCTCAGCATCAAATTTATTGCTGGACTGTAAGACGGTCAATTATCTACATTTTTTCCCCCTTGTATTAAAAAATCTCATACTGGTTAAGATATGCTGGAAAATATGCTGAAAAACAAATTACAATAGGATTTTTATAGGATAAGCGCCCTAGTAGAGAAACTGAACTTTTACATACTCTACAAGGTAAGCATTAAAAACTCTCCTTTCTTAGTCATTAGGTTCTGTCCCTGTGGTGGTTAATGTTATAATTAACACAGGAAATACAAGCCATTAATATTGGATTTTTTTTCACTATGCTATTTATATATAAAGTGATAAAGGCCCCAAGTGGGACCAAATGATATATAGGGGGTAGGGGCAGCATAGACTGAGAAAGGTGGAAGCAGCACATTACAGAAAAGATGGGTAGGGGCAGCACAGTATAGAAAAAGAGGAGATGACACAATATAGAAAAGGAGGAGATGACACGATATAGAAAAGGAGGAGATGACACAATATAGAAAAAGGGGAGATGACACGATATAGAAAAAGGGGAGATGACACTATAGAAAAAAGAGGAAATGACACAGTGTAGGTAAGAGGAGTAGGGGCAGCACAGTAGAGGAAAGGTGGTGGGGAAAAACACAGAATTGGAAAAGTGGGTAGGTAGCACTTTCCTAAAGAATCATCTATAGAATAATAAGCATTTTAGTTCTTCTTTACGTATGTCTACTGGCTTTAACTTTGTGTGAGATGAGATGATTTGGGAATGTGTCTATTTCAACATGATTAGGGCTAAGCAAACATCTTAGAAATTTGCCATGGTCTATTCTTTCCAACTTCAGGATGTTTGAATAATTTAAAGACAGGTAGGCAGAGATACAGGAAAATGAATACGTGTCAGCAGGAAGAGCTACAACTCTTTTCATTTCAAGTGACAGGCCTTATTTTTGCTGTTGAGACTTTACTTTTCTGCTTGCTGATATATTTCAAATGGACCTGTCAGGTCCACTTATTAATCAGCCATGTGAGATGCAGAAAGTGTTCTCAGCAAAATGGTTGCCTGTAAAACTGTGAGCAACTGAACCACAGAGGAACAATCACTGTGGCTTTTTCAATCAGGTTCTGCAATATACAGTCTAGGTGGGATCTGAAAGGATTGCATAGTGCCAGGGAAGTAGGTGAATATACCCCTGTTATCTGTAGTTCTGGGCCAAATGTTCACATAGGTCCACTTTAATTTTCCACAAATACAAACATCCAACCAGTAAGTCTCAGTGCCACGGTTTTACTTTGAATTTTAGATAATATTCTTATTGTGATAAAACTGCCAAACAAATACAAAAAATAAAACAATTTTAAATAAAAATGATTATACGTCCTGGAAAGGAAAAGAGGTTTTGGTAGTGCAGATAAAGTGCACGGTATAAATATTTATGGAGCATATTCAAGTTTTAGGGGGTTATTCGCTAAAGTCCGAACTGTTGCGCATAGGTGTGAATTTGCTACCTAAAGACAGTTGCAATAGGCTGGTACTGTCGCTGTCGCAACTTTATAATGAGAATATTGTCAAAGTCGCTACTTTGGAAATTTCTCACAGTCACAACCTTAAAAAAAGTCGCGTCACACCTTTACAATGGGGAAATTGCCGCAGTCACAGATTTGCTATGAGAATCCGCCGTTTGAGAATTCGACAGTCGAATTTGCACCTTAGTGAATAACCCCCTTAATGTTATTGTTCATAGTTCAAAGATATTCAGAAAATAATGCTTACAATTATAGTAACTCTCATTCCAAGGAATAAAAGTAAAATTTAAAGGGTATGGAAAGTTTGGATAAAACATTATTTCTGTTTGATATGTACACATATTGAAAGCCAACTTAAACATTACAATGTAAAAACATTTTTAGGATCGGTAGTACTTGTCTTTTGTTTAAACATAACCTGCTCCCCCTCCCATTCTGTGTACAGACTCCTCTTCATGTGCATTGCCGATAAGCCCCACCCCTGAAGTGACATCATAAACTATACAGACAGACAGATATCTCTCCTATCTGAAAAGCCTGTTTATATCCCTGAGCATGCGCAGATAAGACCTGTCAGATAGCCTGAACAGTCAGCTGTGGAGAGAGGGATTAGGGAGAGGAGGGGGCGTGGCTATCTCCATGCATGGAAGCTGTTTACACAAACAAAGTAGCTACAGGGGGATATTGAACTTTGCTGAGTTAAGAGATGACTCAGGAGTTTCTTAATTTATTGCTTGACAGTAGATAAATAGAGCTTTATTTTTATTTTTTTATTTCTACAGGGTTTACTTAACCTTTAAACAGTTTTCTGTTTGCCTCATTGACACAACAGGAGAAATTCAAAAACATGGGTGCAGACTGCCTACATTTGAAACAATGTAATAAAATATTTTATTGGTTGCTTTAATTTTCCCAGTGTAACCTAGTATCTAATGAGTTGCTGTAATTTACAGTATCTAGGCTTGTGAATTTCCACCTGTGTCTGTTCGTAATCACAGATGTGCATGTTTTTATAGCCTGAGGTAGACAGTACGTGTGTGCACTTTAGAAAGTAATCCAGTGCTAATAGAAGTTGTACAAACCTTTTACTGCATAGCTGAGTAAATGCCACAGAGTTCAGTGTTCCCAGTGCAATCATCTAGCTTTATTTTTGTACTGTTAATAACTAGGATCACAGAAGGCAGAAATGGTAAAGTCTTCCAAAAGCTTAATAGCCATTATCTAACAGCAGACACATGGCATCTGTCAGCAATATGAAAGATGATGATACTGCCTTGAGGTATCAGTTGTGTGCAGAATCAGAAAATATTTATAGGCCAGACATTTCTAATTCAGACTACAGAAATGGTAGGCTTTTTTGTGTGGTTTCTATATGATTCTTAGAGGATCTCCATCCTACATTGAATGTAAATTGCATTGGCAAATTGTCTGGTAAGTGCGGTCTGTATTTAGTATAACAATTTACTTACAACAGATATAAATACAAACCAGGGGAACGGATTCCTTAGTCTGGTGTCCATGGAGCCACTGCTCAGCAATAAAAATAATCACAATTCATCACCTTGATACAAATTCCTATAAGGGCATGCAGTGGAACATATAATGGCACATATTTATTTAAAAAAAAAACAAAAAACAGTAGCATCAAAAAATAAAAATGCCTGGAATGCATTTATACTTACTGTATATTCTATTTTGCTTTCAGAAAATCTAAATTGTGTCTTTTAAAAAAAAAAAAAAAAAAAAAAAAAAAAAAGAAGATATTGATTTGTTTAGCTTTCAAAATCTGACTTTAGGGCACACTTCCTGTATATGCTTTATGTAAAGCACCCTATTAAAAGTGCACCTGTCACCTCAAAACTCTAATACTAATTTAGGTTCTACTAATGAAATAAACGTTTTTGTAAATATATATGTAATTACAAATGTACCTTTTATACAGCGTTTCTCTGTGTCATCTTCCCTGTCAGTCTGCTTTTTCTTTCCTGAGCCAGGTGAGTGGGACTAAATAATGATTGACGTAGCTCCTCCAATCAGATCCCTTAAATCACGATCTAGCAGGAAGCTATAATTGGAGGAGCTATAATGTCAGTCATCATGTAGCCCCGCCCACATGACACTCAGGAAAGAAAAGTCAGGCGTACAGGGAAGATGACAGAGAGAAACACTGTATAAAGTACATTTTTAAAAATACATATATATTTACAAAAACACTTATCTCATTAGTAGAACCTAAATTACTTAGTTTTGAGGTGACAGGTGCACTTTAAAGAATGGGACTGGGCAAGGTCTGTTAAATAACATGGCTGCTATCAGTACAAATAAAAACAGAAAGTGATAAAATTCATGAATTTAACTACAAAGATAGAATTTTAAGAGATTAGTGGCTGAAAACGGATGACAATATATAGACTAAATAATGCAAAAAGAGTTCATGAAACATTGACAAGACCGGCTAATGACTGTTGGAGAATTAAAGGTGCACTAAACATTTTTCATCCTAGGGGTGATTCTAAAGAGGAGGGTTAAATACTTACCAATGTGCTTCTTTCCCTCCAGCACTGCTTCCTGCTTGTCTCAAGGCCGTTCTTAATTTTGTATCAATACAGAGAAAGTGCAGAAACATTACATCAAATGCAGAAAGCGGGAGGTGATGAGTATTGTAGCCTGCATGGAGCAGTGTTCAGACAAGCAGGAGGCAGTGTGGAGTAAAGAAAGTATTTCATCCCCCACTCCCATTATCAACCTTAGGAAAATGAGCATTTAAAGCCCCTATAACATTTGGGGGCCGTAACTATTAAGATCAATTCAACCATATCGATTGATTTCACCCCAATCCACCCCAATCCACTGTCAATTTTTGTTTTCCTGTACATTTCGATTTCCCCTTCTTTACAAAGGCTTAATAAAAAAATGTTTCCTCATCAAAATAAATCGTTTTTGATTAATATGGATCAGTTAACAGGAGGAAATTTTGCAATGCTTTTCTATGAGGGTTCCTCCCATTACAGATCCATATCAACGTGTCTTTTTGATGGGAAAATATTTTGGACATAGGCCAAATGATGAGACCAGCTCCATACTGAATAATGGGTTTTCGCCAGCCTGAGGGTGGAGAATTGTTCTGGGTGATAAAAATGGTTTTTGAACAGTTTAGTACAGTGGTGGTGAACCTTTTTGGCACTCTGTGCCAAAAAGGTGATGCCACCCCCGAGTGCATCCCCCTAATTGCCGGCGCTGGTGAATGACATCATCACGCCAGCACCAGGGGGCGGAGCGCACACGCGTCGGGGGAGGAGAACTCCCCTGCTCGTGTGCGCTTCTTCAGTGCAGGCCACGGATCCGGCCTGCAAACTGTCAGATCGGGTCCGTGGCCTGTACTGAAGGCAGAGGTGACGGCTGCGTGCAATGGCTCGCTCTTCTCCCACAAAGAGCCGGCCGACCTCCTACCTCCCCAGCAGTGCAGGAGCTAATGAATGATGTCATTGCGCCTGCACTGCTGGGGAAGTAGGAGGTCGGCTGGTTCTTTGTGGGAGAAGAGCGACCCATTGCGAATGCCTCCTTCAATATAGCCTGCGGATCCGACTTGAAAACTGTCAGATCAGATCCGCTGCCTATATCAGATCCGCTGCTGAGGGGATCTAAAGAAAGAGCAGGGATGGCGATGGCGCGTGTGCCAGCAGAGAAGGTTCTGCGTGCCCTCTCTGGCACGCGTACCATAGGTTCGCCATCCCTGGTTTAGTAAGTAGGAGAAAACAGAGATAATGTTAAATATAGGCTGTTTCTCCTGCATTTACTAGTCGAAAAAGGTGTTTGACTTTAGCAAATGTGCCCCATATATGGGTTGCTTTTGCAATTACAGATATTTCTATGTTTTGCAGATTAAAATAACCAACCTGGGTTTTATTTCCCACTGAATTCTTGAATTTCATTTGCATGCTTTATATTCAGAAAATGTCATTTCTTGCACCTTACCATACTGAGAATACTAGGGTTATTTTAAACTGCTAAAATTTACAAGCACATTCTGTCCCTTTCTAATTTTAAAAAACTGTACTTGTTTTTGCTTCAAGCATGGCTGTGAACTGTGAATGCAAATATATTGTGAGAAATGTTGCAAGTAATGGGATTCTTTTATATATTGTGAGGGGGCAGAGTCTGAGGGCAGGTAGGTTGCCCCAATTGTAAAAACCTACTACTGGAGTTCAGTCCAGGTGTTACAAGTTATCCCAGGTGCGGGCTAGAGCCTAATTTAAAAGGTAGCTGGGGGAGCCATGGTGAGTTTGGTTGGTAGAAGCTGTGTATGTGCCTGGGGCTATTAAATCATTAAGAGATTAACATGGATCTGTGGAAAAATTCATTCCCTAGGAAACTGGATTTGTAGCAAGCTGAAAACCCAAGGGTATAACTCAGTAAAGGGGAAGGTATGGATTATGTATAATTTTATTTATAAAGTGCCTCAAATTTATGCAGCGCTGTACAGTTTAGCAATACAAATATAATACAGATATGGGAAAAGTGCATTACACAATACAAGTTTAATATCACAAGGATACTTCACTAAGTGCTAGGTCATGGCTGACACAAGAGGTTGGAGGTCCTTGCCTCGTAGAGCTTACAATCTAAATGGGAGGATAACTTACATACACAGAGAGAAGGGTAATAAAAAAATGTAACAATGTGCTGGAACACTGGTCAATAAATACAAATATTACGCACAGGTCAATAAATAAAAAGGTATTATCTGTTATCATACCTGAACTGTATATATTAGTTACCCACTGTTTTGGATGTATTGTTTTTTTATTCCAAAGGATTTGCACAATGGAAGTTGTGTTTAAACTAATTCTGTTTTTATGTATGTATGTATATATATATATAATATAATATATATATTAGGATAGAGTGGTGTTGTGTTAGTCCACTTGATATATGGATATATATAAGTTAAGATAGAGTGGTTGTGTCAGCAAAAAAAAGGAGTACAGGCAGTCCTCGGGTTACGACGGCCTCGAATTACAACGTTTCGGGGTTATGACGCCTCGTTCCGACTTACGCGGTTTTGCGTCGTAAGTCGAACTGCATGCAACCACGTGTAGCGGCTGTAGTATAGAGGCCAGGACTGTACCCGGTACATGGTTAATCGAGGAAAGCGAGTCTCCTGCACACCATAACACCCTTCATTATGGCTCCCAAACGTAATCCAGACTCAT
>WMED01027030.1:0-10702 GCA_019650415.1 Pipa parva | reverse complement strand
TTTGTAAAGAGGTATAATAATGTTCTCGTCATGTGCATCTATACCCCATCCCATGATTCTATTTGCTTTGGCAGCTGCCGCTTGGCACTGGTTGGTACCCTTGTCATTCTCAAAACTGGCTTTTGGTTCCTCTGTGGATTTACTTCAAATGACTCATCCTTACTTACAAAGCTCTCACTAGTACTACCCACCCCTACATTTCTTCTTTAATTACCAATCATCTCCTATAATCATGACCTTATACTTCAGTGGGACCCGCATGGCCCCTCAATGCACCCCATGCTGCACCCATATCCCAAACACCCTGTATTGCCCCAACCACCAACAGACTGCTTTCAAATGCCTCACAGATTTCCCAAACAGTGCCCACTGATTCAAAAAAATTTCAAATGGTCCCAGATATCCAAAATGGATCCAGCCAGAGCTCAATTTCCCAAAGGTTCCCCAATTGCACACATAAAGCCGCCTTGCCCCCACAGCTATCAGTGGCCTGACAAAGCACCCTGTGGTCTCCAGACCCCAGAAACTCTCCACAATTGCCCACAAATAGCCCCAGTAGACCCAGTACTGCCCCTATGCATACACAAGCATGCTTCAAACAGCATACACAACCCTCAGAGACCACACAGCCCTCAATTGCCTCTCAAGTCTTCAATGGCCTCACACCATATTCAGTGATTGCAACCCTTAGTGATTTATTGATGAGTAGAAACTGGAGCAATGCTTCAAAGTAATAAACTTTATTTTAAATCACAAGATGTTACAACCCTTATCAGGCCCTTTCTCAAGTTGTCTGCAATCCCTCAGTGACTCACCCCTACACATACACCAGTGGCAATACAAAGACCCAAATTACCCTATATTCCATTGGTATATTATAGATTCCTCTTACAGCCAAGATTCCACTTACATAATCCAAATTCCCCCATAGAGGAGCCTCAGATTCATTACCAAAGATCCTGTTGCTTTTAGTTTATATTGATTCTATAAAATTGTTAGAAACTATATTTTCTTTAAGGGTTTGAAACCAGAACTCTACATTCACAAAAATGGTGAATCATTTGGTGACTTTAACCCTTACAACAAATCATACTAGTAGGTATTGTTGCATGCAGAAGGAATTGCCACTTCTTATCTAGCTTGCTTTTTGATATTTGTAAAAAGTAGATTTTTTTTTTCAAACACATTATATTGTGCTTGCAACCAGAAAGCATTGTCATAACAAGAACATATGTACATCCTAATAGCTGAAGCTGTGCAGATTCAGAAAATACATACATTGTAAGGAATAGTATTGACGAAAAGGGTGGGCACTAGAGGCTACAGTTCTTTTATGATTTAAAGAAATGTTTTTCTTCAGGAACTGCCAGAAATTGCTGATACCCTGATTGTTAAATCCAGATATCTGTGTTTCTCACAACAAGCCTAGAATGTCTAGATTGCTGAAGGCTTGTATATTCAAAACACAGATGGGACATTTTTCATTAGTAAGCACAAGTTTTGCTTTTAGTGCAGCTGCTCTACTTTGGGATGTTTGGCTACTGTGCCATTATTAGTACCAATGCATACTAGATATTGTTCTGTTCAGGAGACACTGATCCTTAATATTAAGCTTGATTTGGATGTTGATGTTAATTTTTAAAAAAACATTTTGTTCTGACTCTACATTTTTATTTTTATTATTTTTTTATAGAAAATTGTCAGAAAGCCCTTATATTTTCAAAGGTTTCCCATCCAAATCAACATCCATGACAACAAGCTTGCTAAAACTAGATAATCGAAGGTGTGTAATTTATGGGGGTGTTTGAAATATAAAGGGTTCTTTTGATTGCAAAACTAATAAGTGCCACCCAGAAAGCAAATTTTCAGTAGAAATTAGACTTGCTTTACTTTAGGATGTTTGACCAAACCCCTCCAAGTACCTATACATTTTGATCTACCATGATCAGCTTGGTATTTGTAGACATATTTCCAAGGAAATGTTGTTTTCACTTTGTACGTTTATAAACCCTTGTGTACTCTCTCTATTTTGGAAATTTGGCAACTGAAGTATTACAAGTGAAAATATAATTTAGGAATTATTCTGTTTAGAAGACTGTGATTTAGATTTTTTTGCTTCATTGCAAAGTTTCTGGTGGTAGTTTTCTTTGATGTCAACCTTTTTTGTTTTATGGTTTTTATAGACATTATGGAAAATCTAAAAAAAAGTAAAAAAAAAAAAAAATATCTCCTAATTACAAAGTAATCTGTTCCAGGTTCAGGTAACAACCAGTGCAGACTGCCTAACTAGTCTCATTTCCATTTTAAATCATAGTTATTATAAATTAACTAAAAGGTGTGCATACCATTTTATTTTAAACCAAATTGTAAAAAATTGTAAAAAACACTGTTCAGTTGCATTTGACTTTTGGCAGGAAAGGATGTCATTGTCTACACTTATGTAGAATCAGAATACTATATCTTTTTCCTGAAAATGTATATTGGCTTCTCTTCAAAGATCATAATAGTTATACATATACTGTATAGTGACAAATGCCCTAAATACTGCTCCCCAAAATATGGTACTAAAAGAATGAGGGGGTTATTCACTAAGGTGTGAATTCGACTGTCGAATTCTCAAACAGCGGATTCCCATAGCAAATCCATGACAATTTCCCCATTGTAAAGTCGCGACAATTTTTTAAAGTTAAGACTGCAAAAATTTTCCAATAATAAAGTCGCAAATGTAACAGTAGCAGCCTATTGTGACTGTCTTTAGCTGGCGAATTCGCACCTGAATGCAACAATTCAGACTTTAATGATAAAGTAATTAAGATGCATGAATATACACAAACACATATTTCTAATTAATTAAAGTAGATCAGATTTAAATAAATTCAAGATCACACTTAATAACCTAAAATAGCCATTCATAATATATATTTTTATACTATTTATTGAATAAAATGTATCATTATACTCAGTTTTGGGTCATGATCAAATGAAAATTTACTTTTATTGCTGTGTTGCATTATTTGTTAATGTCAACAAGTTTTAATTAAAGTGGCCTCTGGTGAAACCCAAAATAGCAATAAAACTGAACAACAAAATATGTCAGTACCATGATGATTAAAAGTAATGTTTCATGTGAAAACATCACTTTATCGCCTCTTGATAAATAGACCCAATAAAGCAACCCAGTTTAAGAAGCTTCACCAATATAGAGCATATTTTTTATAGATACACTAGCTTACCCGTCGCGTGTTGCTGCGATATCAGAAAAAAAGGAAATTCAAGAAAACTCCTTTTTTTCCGTCTGGTGCGTATACAAGTAAATCAGAAGGTTTTCCCACACGTGAGTAGGCCACATACAGTTGTCCATGTAAGAAACATGGATTCTCCAGATCTAGCCACACACTTGCAGCGATTGTCCTTGTGCTTTGTTGATGGTCATTGCAAAAGCGAGTCGCACCGGAAACTGCAAACGTTTGAACTCAAATGGAATATCTGTTGGGATCATTGGAATATGTGGCAACAGTATATCTTCCCCCTTGAATTTCCCATTCAGAATTGTAGCTTTGATTACATTGTTTTTCATATTTTTCACCAAAAGTCTTGTACTGTTGCAAAGTCATGGTGGATTGATGTTTCGAAGAAGAATGATAGGCACACCAATTCAGTGTTAAAATGTGCGGTGGTATACCTGGTAAATCGAGTGAATTCAAGAATTCCGTGGGGTAATTGACAATTTCGTCTTGGTTAATCACAGTATCAATAGACTTATACGTTGTCGCTTCCCCTGGTATTCAGTTTTGAATACTGAAATTGATGGCATTGACATTGTTGTTCGTAGCTACTAATACAGTATAGCACGTTCACTTAGCCACTGATGATTTTTGTAATTCCGTGCGATATATGGAAACACCTTTTGTATCAATTCGTCTTTGGTTGATGTCACACATAACACAACACACGCACACCCTCACAGACACACCTACACCCACACACTGACAGACATACTTCCCAAAGTTTCATGGCGATCGGATGAATAATGCATTTTTTGCTAGTTACGCCCTTACATGAAATAGGGGATGAAATGTACTATGGCAGAAACCTTCCCGGGACTGTACATAACAACTTCCCAACGTTTCATGCCAATCGCATGAATGGTGTAGTAATGCATAACGGACACACACACACATACATTCATTTTTATATATATAGATGTAAAGAAAAAAAATATTAAATGTGAAGACACTATACATTTTAATATGAACTCAATTTGTTATTTTATTGTTGTCATTCTTATCAATTCCATATTTGCAATAACATTTTTTCAATTTCAGGGGGTCATTCATTAAAGTGTGAACTGACACATAAATGCCGGTATTTGCATCCTTTCACGACTTCTCCAGCCCCGCTTATTCAACAAACTCTGTGATGTGATGAATTTGTGACCAATTTTGATGCTTACAACAGTTGCAGACTTATGGAGCTCTTTGCATCAATTTGCGTACATGTGCACAGGTAATTCGGATATTCAGCATGCGACGGAGTCTGTCGAAGGAGTGGATTCTGCAGGATGTGCTGCTTCGAATTCATCTGTTTGCCTTCGCCAGATCAGAGTGGTGAATTAATGGGTTGATAGCAGAGCTCTAGTGTTCCATAATGGGACTGTTCATTCAAAAGTAACAATGGCAACTGCAACTAAATTAGTCTACTACTAAACATGATCTAAGCACAAGGATGTAATATAAAAAATAAGTATTTTTCATTTCTATACAGTCAGTGGGATATGATGAGACTGACATCACTGCGCTTCACTAGTTTATTCACCTCACTCCGCATGTCTTCTCATCCCCCTATTGTGTGACTGACTAAGCCTCACTAAGCATGTGACCGCATCTGACGCTGTCTGCTGCTCCATGAATAAAAAGAAGTGAATTTGCATCTTCCTGATTGTAGTGATAGGAACAGACACAAAGTTCCTATGTTAGGCGAATTCACACTTTAATGAATGACCTAGTGTCTATGATTAATGTATGGAGAGTGACCCCAAATCAAGTCAGGCTTATTGTAGCTTGACCCATTTTTTCAGACACTTGTGCTGTTTTTAAAATGTTCCAATAAACATTCACTTTTTAAGGCATGAGATCTGCTAATGTGCTTGAATTTGATATAGATGATTATCTCATTTTCTACCCAGCAGATATAATTTTAAGGAAAGCATCACTTATCATACAGTTTATGAAAGATTTTCCTGGCAATCTATTGTATTCCATCAGGGCACAGCAACTGACAAGCATTTGTGAATAAAATGTGAACATTTTTTATCAGGAATCGGCACCTTATAACCCATCAGCTGTTCATAAAATATTGTACATATTCTAAAAGTCAGCGCTGAATGAATAACAATCAAACATAAAGAAAGAAATGAAATCTTTGCACAGTGAATGCTAGCGATTTTCTAATTTATCCATTCCACTTTCTGTGAATTCAGCAAAATGTCTAGAAAAGGCCACATTTATTATATAATTTTTTTTGTGAGCAGAATATTTGGTTAAAAGGTGTCATTGCTTCAGGTTATATTGATTTACTTTAGGCTTCCTCATTTCAGTTCTAAAAAAAACAGTTCTATTATTGGCACATGCAGGGTCAGTTTGAAGGATGTAAAAACTGGGCAGTTGCATAAGGTTCCTAACTTATAGGGGGAAGGGCTGCTATAAATGGACCCTTGCTGTTCTCTCTCTCTGTCTGGCACCAGCCTGAAAAACAAGTGTGTGAGCATCCATGAGAAAGAAGTCTACAGGACTCTAAGTGAGATAGTGTTCTGGTTAGAAGGATTAGGGTACCTGGTGCATGTAGAGCCCTGGCAGGTTTTGGTTTAGTTAGATGTGTCCCCTAAAGACAAGCTTTCCACCAACTAAGTGTTGGTAAGTGGGGGCTGTACATAATATATGTTGTATGTACTAATAATACATACATTCTAAACTGTCTAAACTTCTATACACAGTTACAGTGATCCTTATAACTTGATACAAGTCATTTAAGATTTTACAGTATGGGCAAAGAATATTAAACTACTGTGAAACCTTGCAGATTGTTTTCAGCATTTGAAACCGTAACATAATGGAAATGTGCAATACTTTTACATTTTGCAGTTAGCAACATACAAATTCCATCAAACAGACATCTTTAGAATCCTATTTATTTCAAGAAAACCTTATAAATAAATCTGAAATGAAAAGATCTCCAATCAGTGAAATCACAATGTTTCAAAAGTCTCCTGTTTCAAGTGCAAAACAAGGGCAGCTATACAATTCCATGCTGTTAGCAGAGAGAGTGAGCAACATCTCCTACATCCCTAAAGAAAACCCTGGAAGAAGACTAGGATGGAACCACTATTGATGATTACAGTAGTAATGATTACAGTTACAGTAAGTGATTCCCATTATTGCATTGCATAGCTGACAAAGGCTGCAATCTGGGTACCTGGTCTTTCAAACATTAGATTATAATATATTTATTGTGATTGTAAAGAACACATTTTAGATAAAAATATATATATACTGCAAAAAAAAAGACAGAAAATGTACCAAATACAAAAAGCAATAAACATACATTATTTCCTACTGCCTTTGTACATCCTCAAATAGCATAAATAAATAAACACAAAATGCTAACTTCTCCCAGTGCTGTGCATTTTATATCTTTGTACTATACAAACATTACATAATACAATGATATTTAAGAGGCAACAGGGAATTGGAATACATCAATATAAATTAGCAACAGTTAATCAAAAACAGACATGTTCTCATAAGGAAGCAAGTATGAAGATGCTTAATGACATTCTGCATAAGGGAAATGTAAGATTCATTTAATTGTTAATGTCTTTTCCTTTATTTAAACATGTGACGATAAATCTGCCAATGTTTGTAAAAGAATGTGTAGCTTTTCCATTTTTGGAAAATATTTACAAGTTAATGTACAACTTTTTCTAATATGGAAGGATAATACCAGACACAGAGGATTTCTATGGCCATATAAATGCGCAAGGCTGCAGGCTATGTACTTTTATACGCGGAATTGAACTCTGAGGTGACTTTTAATATCCTTATAAATTACGAACATGGGTATAATATCCTTTATATAATACACATGGCAGCTTTGGGAAGAGAATAAAATACATTTCAACCTGAAATCTATTTGAATACTTGAAACTTTGATAAGCATTGTGGCTAATATAGCTTTTTTATATCGATTTAGCTCTTGCTTGTGTCACTGTATCACCCGAAATACTTTAGTTTATGGTTTCTGAATTTGAAAGCAGCCACACCAGAGCCCTGATATCAAGCCCCCAATGGATGAATTTGGATCAGCACACCTACCCGAATTTACTCCATCGAGAAAAGTGATGCAAAGTGATCTGTAAAATCACAACTATCATAATCTCTTGAATTAGATACGTATTTGCCAGACCACAGAGTTTTCTCAATGAGTAAAAATGACTATCAAATGTGAATTCAGAGCTATATGCAACTATTTGTTATTATTTAGTTAATAAAGCTCTATGACTTAACAGGATCTAAGGGGGCAGAAGACAGGTGCCACGTAGCAGCTGAGCAGTTGCAGCGATTTCACCGGGCCCCTGTGAGTCACAGCTATGACCACTGCAACCCTTATAGTTACACTGAAACTGAACCCCCATTATTAATGTGGAAGCTTTGATACCAAGCCATACATTTCCTGGTATTGTTTTTCTCAGAATGATGCAGAGTTTAACACAATTATTTTGAAAATCTTACCCTCTCAAGTTATTGCAAATTTCTGTTTTACCTGCCAGTAATGCTATGTGTTTATTTGCTAAAGAAAATACAGGAAAAAAAACCATAACTATAATTCACAATCTAGCTAGATAACATATGCTATCAATACCCTTAAATTGATTATTGTATTTGGTTGTTTGTGTGTATATGTATCATCCTGCAGTTCAGATTTCCTTGATTGCCAAATGAAGCATTGCAACTGTCTATATTTTTACTGACTTCTCATTAAACATGTTCTGGGACACTGCAGCTGAGGGCGTGAAACCAAAACTGAACAGGTAGCAGCTCCATCTGTTGTGAGATGTGAGCTATGTGCACAATGCTAAACAATTGGTCTACATAGCAGATAAACTCAGATGTGTTTAGAAGAACAACTGTACCATAAAATGCACTCCTACACTAGTCGTTAAGAGTTATACTACTGTTACTGGGAGCTAAAATATATATATTTGGCATTGAAGGAGAAAATCAAGCTGCGGGGGACTGGCAGCGGCACTTGTAGAACTGTAGCAGTTGTCAGCCCTCATGAAGGGATAAATGTCAGCATTTGTGTCACTGGAAGGGTAAACAGACCATTGCAAAGGCTGACAAGAGTTGCTGTATCTGTAGCGCTAGAGACTAATAAAGACAACTGCAATACTAGAGAGTTTAAATGTGAGACTAATACAGGACAACTGTATGTAATAAATCTGAATTACTCTGCTGTTTATGGTATTTTTCGTAGTAGAGTCAGTGGTATAACTGCAGATACTAAGATCCTACAGCAATATTTAAGCTTGGGCTCCCTGCCTATCCAATCGAACATCCATATCTCGTCAGGTTCACTTTTTCATTGATTGGATTTTTCTATGGAAAGGTAAGCCATACTACTAATGTAAAGAAAAACTCAATCAAAAAGTTTAGATCGTTAAAGATCGATTGAAAAATATCAGTCGATTTATACCAATCAAACAGGTGAGATCTACAGGGGATACATTCGAAAAGGCTGTAATCGACCTTTTTAAGTTTAATAAATTTCGCCTTCAGGGTTTTTAGAATATCCAAACATAAAGAAGTAGCGAACAAATGTAAATTCATACATTTACATGACAATTCAGACTACCAGGAATAAGCCTACATATCTTATCTGTTGTTTTAATGTTCAACCTTCTAAATTGTCCAAGCCCCTCTTCAAGGATGACACATCCTAAGTAGTTTGTATTGCTTTAAAAATTCTGTATTATCAGCAAATAAAGATACATTTAATTTAATTCTTCTAGATTTTTAATAAAAATATTAAAGAGAAGTGGTTCAACAAGGAGCTAAAGAAGTTACTGCTGTGGTGAGCCCAGAAGGCATAGCAAACCAGGGGAGTCTAGTTAAAAAGTCAAATGTAGGTTTTTTAGTACCAACAAATAAAAAAACTAACTTACTGGCCACTGATCATTGCAATTGGAAATTTTGTATAACTAAGGTTTATATAAGGGGTCTGTAACCCATGGCTTGGTAGCGGCTCTTCAGCCTCTTTGTTGTGGCTGTGTTGGGAATCATGGCTGTTAGGGAATGGGTTAATTTAGCTGCATGTGTGGGTCAATCACACTGCACCTTAGTGCTTAAGAGAGTGCTCCATAACCCTGCTCCCTTGCCAAACCAATGTGATTGCTAGATAAGTAGTGGTTGTATCAGGGAAGGGGAAATTTTGATTCTAAGGGGGGAAATCGGGTAGAGTATTTAGTGAGTAGAAGCTGTGTAATGTCTTGTAGCTCCAGACTCTTTTTCTTTAGTGGAAGATGAGGCAAAATAGATCTTTGATAGTAACGTCTGCCTATCACTGGTCTGTATAATTATGTTCGGGCTTCATTTGTCAGGTTGCAGGGGGGCCTGATTTCTGATTGATACATGAAAGCAAGTAAATTAATTTGACCAGATCTATCTTTTATAAAACCATGCTGCCAAGTACAAATGATGTTTCCCTCTAAAAATAAATCATGAATACACTATCTTAAATAAATCTTTAAATATGTTTTGTGCCACACATGTCAATTTTATTGGTCTATAGTTTGTATAATTTTATTTATAAAGCCCCACAAACATACACAGCGCTGTACAGTTCAGAGTAAAAATAAAATACAGACATGGGAAATTGCATTAAACAAAACTGTATAAGATCACAAGGATACATCACTTTAAGTGCTATGTTGAGGTTGACACAAGAGGTTGGAGGTCCCTGCCCCATAGAGCTTACAATCGAAATGGGAGGAAGACTTACATACACAGATGGGTAGTAAGAGCTGTGACAATGTGTTGAAACACAAGTCCATAAATAAATAAATATAAATATTAAGCATAAATGGCTAAGTATTAAATAAAATATATACATAAAAATCAGTGATAAATATCAGTGCTAGAGCTCCAAAAGGTAGGATTTCAGCCTGGTCCAAATCTATTTTCCTATTTTAAAACTTAGAATTACATCTAAGCACTTGTGGTGGTACCTCATAAGGGCCTGCAGCTTTGCATAATAATATAGGAACTTTTTTTGTAACATATCTTCTGTTAATCAGGGAAATCAGCCTTCAGAAAATAAAAACTTCTGCTGTGCAAACATTCAGGCAGAGGTTGCTCAACTTCTTCTCAATCTTATTGTACTTGTTGTGACCTTGTTGTAAATTATTTTTATCATTCCTAAAGGTTTTCTCCTAAATGTTATTGTCCTAAGGTTTTTCACCTTAGCTAAAGTTTGATATGTCTCATGGGTAAGGGATAAAATATGTTACAGTAGTTCTCTTAGGTTTACACATTAGTTCCTACTGAATAGCATAAAGGAAAACTCTTGTAGTAGAGCACCTGCTATAATATGAAAAAAATATGTATAAATAAACATTTTTACAAATAAAGTATGTTAAATTAGCAAA
>WMED01027029.1:0-10702 GCA_019650415.1 Pipa parva | reverse complement strand
CCTGACAAGCCTGATATCTGTATACAGCTTTCCATATCATGTTACCATAAACAAACCTGAGATCTCCGTGGGCATGTATGTATGTATGAGGGATTGCCGCTCTGTTCATATGTTCTAATAATAGATTGCGGTTTGGTGGCAAATTTACTAAGACCAGTTCGACCATTTCAATTGATTCCACCCCATTTCCTTGTCAGTTTTTGTTTCCCCGTACATTTTCCCTGATTTACAAAGGATGGATAAAAATGTTTCCCTATCAAATAAATAGTTAACTTTAACATAAAAAAGCATAATTTTTCAATGCTTTTCTATGAGGGTTCCTTCCATTGCAGATCCATATTGATGTCTTTTCAATGGGAAAATATTTTGGACTTAGACTAAATGACAGGACCATCTCCATAGGGAATAATGGGTTTATGCCAGCCTGAAGGTGAAGAATTCTATTGGTGGATAAACTGGTTTTTGAACAGATAAATAGGAGAAAACAGGAATATTGTTAAAGAGGAACTATAGTCAGATTACATCATTACATATGCAGTACTATACCTTAGTGAGAAGCATTTCTCCCCAGTAGTTGTTTCATGTGAAGCAGAATGATTGAGTAGGCATCACTGATAAACTCCTGCACCAGGAAATGTGTGTGTGATGTGTACTAGCCAGTTTTCTATGAAAAGGTACCCTCCCCCAGACATTTTCCCCCTACTTACTATTTAGCACATGAGCACAAGTTACCTTTCCCTGTGTAATCTCCTGCATTCCAAGCTTAATTTATGCGGGCAAAAGGTCACCACACTGCTTAACCAATAGCAGTCAGGCAGCTTTTTCTTCTCATGCAGAACAGAAAGGAGGGGGAGACGAAAATGTCAGCTTTCAGGAAAACGAATTAAAGGAAACAAACGGCAAGTATTATTTCTTCCCTAAATGTTTTTTTAACTATTTGTGTCAGCGATTGGCTTAGTATAAAGGAGTATTATATGTATGTGTGCCGTTATATCATCACTATAGTGCCCCTTTAAATATAGTCTGTTTCTCCTGCATTTACTAGTTGAAAAACATATTTGACTTTAGTAAATGTGCCCCTTGGGGGTAATTCAGCAAGGTGTAAACTCACCTCACCTCGTGACCACTCGAGTTGCCTCGCGAGACTGGAATACCCTTAAAGCGTTCGCTGATGTGCGCGTGTAGGAGAGAAGCCAGCGCGTAACAGTCTCGGCAAGGTGAATCGAAGCATGGCAAGGTGAGTTCGCACCTTGCTGAATTACCCCCCTTGGTGTTGTATGTAAAGGTACAAACAAAACTGTAACAAAACAGCATTTCTCAGCAATCAGAGGTCTCCCTGCTACACTGTGTAATGCACCCATTCCATGCAGATACTGTAAAACATAATATGAATGATATATCAATGGGATAGAAAAACATTGTGTGTTACTGCTTAACATCCTCAAGGTGGCACAGTGCAAATTTATTATACACCTGAATAATCTCATTGATATGTCTCCTTCTCTTCCTTGTATCCTCCAAAAAAAAAAAAAATGTATTATGATTTTATGCTGTTAACTCCTGAAAGGGGAATATTCATTATATATTATGTGTGATTTCTGTTAGATTTGTTAAACACCTGCTGAGTTGTAATGTCAACTGATCATATTCATTATTGTGCCTATAAGTCATAAAGGGTAGTTAAGACAAATGATTTTCTGATTTTATGACTCAAACTGGGACATTATTGAAGCATAGTAACTTGAATCAACAATTACATTGTATATTAATGCCACAAGATTGCCATATGGACCTAAAGTAGTTGTTTTGTTTATGAGTTTAATTATTTATCGTACCATAAGTATATACATTGACATATACATATATCTACACCTGGACAATATGAAGTAGGTAACTTGTATCAGCAGCCATGCATGCATTTATACATACTGTACACAAACAGTCCTGTGTTCATTATGTGTCCAAAATGTATTTAAAAATGTAACTTTGAAATTTTATGTTTTTTTTATGTTTATTCCTAATCTATCCTAACCTAAAGAGCCATTTGAGATCTGGCAATTTCACACATTTGATTTAAGTTTGGGATGGTAATATATACCAAAATACTTTATGCAATCATGTATATATACATCCTGTAGAATATTCCGAATTTCAAGAAAACGTAAAACAAAAAAAATCATTTGTAATTTAATAAATAGACAGGTAAACTGAATCAGTGATGCTGGTGGTTATTGTCATTTATCAAAAATGTAAAAACGCAGTCATTTTCTGTGAAGTGTAGAGCAGTGGTTCCCAAACAGTGAGGCACAATGCTAATTTAAAGGAAAGTTTATGTAGTTGTAAACATTTTGTCATTGAATAGTAACTTTACCAAGTACCTTATATTCTTTTATGGAAGTAGTGTTTTTCAGCATGTGCTTTTTTTATAATATTCTGTTGACCCAATATATTTCAGAGGCCTTTTATGATTACTGTATGTTAATTATTGTTGGGGCTAAATGTAAGGAATGCTAAAAAGCTTTTGTTTCCAAGATTCTTAGCAGTAAGTACACATGCAATGACATGCAATATTGGAGCTACAGCTGCCATTTTACTAGCGGTGTATCTAGGTTATAATATATCTGAAATATTTTAATAATGGGTGGGAGCTATGTATTTGCTAAGTGCCTTTTATTCTGTAATGGTAAAATGTGTAATCATCGCAGCTGAATAGTGTCCCACAGACAAGGCCAAGAGTTGACCCCAAGGGGGAACTGAGGCTCAGGAGTGGTTTGATAACCACTGATGTAGAGCATATCAGGATGCATCTCTCGTGCACTCTACACTATGGGGGTTATTCACTGATGTCGCGTATAGGTGCGAATTCGCCAGATAAAAAGACAGTCACAATAGGCCGCTACTGTCGCAGTCGTGTCTTTATAATGAGAATATTGTCGCAGTCGTGACTTTATTATGGGAAAATTGTTGCAACTTTTCAATGGGAAAATTGTAGCGGATTTGCTAAGGGAATCCGCCGCTTGCAAATTCAATAGTCGAATTCGCACCTTAGTGAATAACCCCCAATAGTCATGCTCCTGCATTAGTGTTAATACTACAATATTACACAATGTTTCATTACAATTCCTTGACATCACTCTATTCCATGTTGTCATTTTTTCTATAAGAACATTGTGGAGTTGCTTTGTTTGTTTTGCTTTTGTTTCTATGGTTTTCCGTCCATATGACGTGATTTTCCTTCTTTTAGGCCTTGACTCAATCACATCAAAATGTCAGCAACACTGGGGCATAATACAGAATGTGTGGGGTCATTTGATTTATTTGTGGGTCATTTAAGGTAGCAGCTGGATCAATGGGCCATGTCATTCTTTATTAACCTCACAAAGCTCAGTATAGGAGTGTATTGATCAAGTTATGCTAATGACATATTTTGCACCATTTTCCCCTCATTTTCATTTACCATTTCCCAAGCAACATTCTTTTTTTTTTTAATTGTTTTCATTGTTATAATAGTTGTAATATTTAGTAACTATTTATAGTTATTGTTTGCGGTGAAAATATTCAAAACAAAGCTTTTACAGTGAAAATTTGAACAGACTTCTTAGGAATGATCCATTAGCTGCATCGTGTACATTAAACTACATCCAGCATAAATGTACAAAGGGACACCGCAGCCTCTGACCCTGGATATGACAATACTTCATAAGGCTCAAAATATAGATTCAAAAATGTTTTTATACTTAACACACAATAGATTTAAATCACAAATTATTCATTCTAAAGCCTCTAAAAAGGAGGTGCCCTCTACTGGTTTATATTGGGGTCCATTTATGTTTGTCAGAAATGTTCACTCCATGGCTGATTCTTACACTATTTCTTTTCTACGAACATACCTCTGTTATCTCTTCGTTTAACAGGAAAAACCTAGTAAGGTAAAATAATGCACTTTGCTGCAATAAGCAGAACAGACACTTGATGGCACTAGAGCTCTTTATATTTGGTGTTAGTTTATAAAGTGTACTGATATTTGTTACTTTTTGAGCTCTCTTTATGTATTCGTTTTTATTTCTCCTCTTAATCATGGGATATTTGATATATGTTTTAATTGGCCTGTTCTTTTCTGTGTCTTTTTAATTTGTAATAAAATGAATATTATTTAATGTCGTTAAAATGTATAAATACAAAATAATCACAATTCTAATAATGTTCTGTGAAATTCATGATCTAGAATTTAAATAACATAAAATGCATTCAAGCACTGTGCTATTTAAATGAACATGTAAGGCCAAGAGAAATAAAAACAATCTCTGCACTGAGATAAACATATGTTCATATTTATCACATTGTGTAAGCAGTTAAAAATGGAGATATGGGGGGGGGGGGGGGGGGGGGGGGGGTAATTCACGATCGTGCGGAGTCCTCGCCTCACTTCAAACTGACTGATCTGCGCTCGCTGATGTCCTGCATGCAGACATCAGCGAGCGCTTTAAAGGGATTCCAGTCTCGGTGAGGCAACTCTTTAAATCGCTCGCTGATGTCCGCGTACAGGACATTAGCGAGCGCAGATCAGTCAGTGCGAAGTGAGGCGAGGACTCCGCACCTCACTTCGCACTATCCTGAATTCCCCCCATGATATTGTGCAGCACCTTCTCAACTTTCAGCCAAGCCATTCAAAGCAGAAGCAGTCTTGTGACAGGTTGCCCACTTACTGGCTTACAGAGACCAGCAAAGAGAAAAAAAAGTAAAAGTACATTAGCCCCAGGGGCATAAGGAGTCCAAAAGGGTTATTCATTATAGTGTGAATTGGACAGTCAGTGTGAATTTGCATCACTTTGGGTTGCTAAGCTGCGAGAGTAATGAATTTGCTACTCACTGTTCACTTACCAATGGATTCCCTTAGAGAATTTTAGGCACAGTGTGGTGTATTCAGTTGAATGGTAGTGGTGCAAATGGGATCAAGCAAAGTGACATCATATTTACAATGTCACTATATCTGTATCAAGTAAATATTACATCTGTTTCCACATCACCATATTCCTAATTAATGTTATAACTTGATCTCTATCTTTTCTTTGTATTTTGAGTGAACAGTTGCCTTACGCCAGCCAAGAACCCTGCAACTCCCTACTTCACCACTTTGATCTGATGAAGTCAGTGCATGGGAAAAGTGATGCAAAGAACAGTACGGTGGCTCAGTGGTTAGCACTGATTCATGCAGCGCCGGGTCCTGGGTTCAATTCCACCCTGGATTTTATCTGCATGGAGTTTGTATGTTCTCACCGCAATTGCATGGATTTCCCTCCACAATATACAAATGAATCCGCAACCATACTAAGTTGTCCCATTGTATGCAAATTGGTAACATCACAGAGTTTAATGAATAAACAAAGCTGGAGAAGTAGTGAATGGATGTAAATTGGATTTGTTTTAAGATTTTAATGGCTAAGGGGGTAATTCAGCATAGTGTGAAGTTAACTCCGGATCCTTCACATCACTTTGCAGAGACTGTTATGCATTCGCTGATTTCCTGCATGCGCACATCAGCGAACGTTTTAAAGGGATTCCAGTCTCGGCAAAGCGACTTGAGTGGTCTCGCCAAGACTGGAATCCCTTTAAAGCATTCGCTGATGTGCGCGTGCAGGACATCAGTGAGCACATAACAGCCTCTGCGAAAGATCCGGAGGTAACTTCGCACTATGCTGAATTACCCCCTAAGCCCCCAAGTTGGTTAAGGGTTGGTATCCCCTTTAATAGGTTGTTTCCATGGAACTATCTTTAGACAGTTGTAGTTTATGGAGTTTGCAGTTTGCTTTTTAATCATTAATGAATGTGTTCTGCTTTATATCGTTAGTTCACTTTGCTTACATTTATTGGTTTATGTTTATCTGTTAATTCAAGGTTTGATTTTTCTGTTGAACTCTGTACTATCATAGTTTCAATTTGCATTTAACTCAGCAGCTGGTTGCTAAGTTAACGGACCTTAACCAGAGCAATATATATACCAGTACCAGTGAACCAATACACCACAGTGAAAATGGGGCTCAAACCATCAATTTTCCAAAAATGACCTGTTTCCAGCAGTTGGGGGCAGCTCTGTGCACTTTGCCCCCATTAGCTGGTCTAACTGTCTACCCTGCACTGACCCTAGCAAACAGGAACAAAAAATTAAACCACAAGGGGGTTATTCACTAAAGTCCAAATTGTTGCCTATAGGTGTGAATTCGCCAGAAAAAGACAGTCGCAATAGGCTGCTACTGTTGCAATCACGTCTTTATAATGAGAATATTGTCGCAGTCACGACTTTATTATGGGAAAATTGTTGCGACTTTACAATGAGGTAATTGTTTCATATTTGCTATGGGAATCCGCTATTTGCGAATTCGATATTCAAATTTGCACCTTAATGAATAACCCCCCCAAAAGTGAAATTGTTTAAAAATTGCCCACAATAAAAAAGTGAAGACCAAGTGAAACCATAGTCTAGAAAGTATGATATTTAACTTCAAAAGTAGGCTTTTTAGGACATTTTAAAAAATACATCTGTGTGTGTGTGACAAAATAGGGAAACTAGATTGTAAGCTCCATGGGGCAGGGACTGAAGTGAATGATTAATCTCTGTAAAGCGCTGCGTAAAATAGTAGCGCTATATAAGAACGAATAAATAATAATAAAAAAATCTAAAGGCCATAGAAAACAATAGGACTGGTTTGTTTAATCAACACAAACAACATGGTTGATATCAGTAAAGATAAAAACAGACAAGACATTTCAAAATTCAGATGGCACTGCTGTGCCAGTTTTTATGTTCCTGTGTATGTGTACTTTAATGATATACCTATTTCTGTAATAAACACTATTATTATCGAAGATGTTTTCTCTGGGTCATAGTCCATCCTCACTGCTATTACTAAAGATACTATTATGAGACAAGAAAAATGCTGTTCAATTGTTTCATTACATTCCTGTCTGAGAAAAGAGAGGAGTTTTAAACCACAAATGCTTCACACAGCTAAATCTAGTCAAAAGTCACTGTAACAATGACAAAGAAAGGTTCTCCGGTATTCACTGCAACACTAGTCTTGGTTTTAACTCTGTGGGTACCAATACAATTTTAGTCCCCTTCCTTACTGGTTTAAGTGCAGACACCTTACAGGAACTTCATCTCCATTGGTTTATTGTTTGACCATTTTAAAATATCACACTGTCTCTAGACAGATCTTTTTTTTCCATATATCTGATTCCCATCAGGAGATCAGCAGATAACCATCAGCAGATAGTTGTAGTCAGTGAGTGATGTGTTATAGAAGTAACTTTTACTAGGGCATTCAGCAAATTCACATCCTAAGCTCAAGGCAGTTGTCCTTGGGAAATATATACAAGTTAGCCTCTTCAGAAGTAATGAGACTTCGACAAAATTTGCAGTCAGTCCACATTTTCCATACCAGCTTGTAAGCTGTTTAATTGATTACATTGTATGAGGCAGAGGACTGCCTTTATTTAAGTGTTGGAATATGTAAGAGTGTTGATGGTAACAGCATTATAAACTATATATTAGTACTAACCAGCTGCAGCTTAATCAAACCATGTGTTTGTTTTATCAACAGTTGAATATAATTCACCTGGAGTTTTCAAAATTATAAATATCTCTCTCTAGAAAATTCACAGATTCATACATCTATATAAAGTTTGAGAAACTAGAGTTGAAGAAATTCAGATACCAGCCTAATAAAAGTAAAATAAGAATTCAGGTGTATTCCATGTATTGTTACCTAAATTACAGTTCTCTATTGAGGTGTAATAAACAAACAAGTGACTTTACCAAATGGATTAAATTAGGTACAAGGTAACTAGTAGTGCTATATAGCTTACAAACTCATTAAGTCTTCATGACCTAGTTGAGCAATTCAGTTTAAGTCACTTCTACTGCATGGCACACTCTGGCTAGAACTTCCTGATAAGGAAGGAACTGGTCTGGTTATAGATGATTAAATCTATTGTGTGTATAGTGTATACTATTGCATACTAGGCTTGCCATTTAATAAATGACAGTCCTTCTAGGATGTTTTAGCAATGGTTGCATCCACAACAACCAAATTAAATGCATGGCCTTGTGAGCACCTCCAAATGTTATTTGCTAGTAAAACAGAAGTAAGGTACATTTAATAGGGGTGAATAGGGGTGAGGGAGTATGGGGTAGACAGAAGAACTTACTGATGGATGGATGTTGTCCCCCCATCCCTTGTATTATGCTTCTTATGCCAGACACTTTACTTTGCATTCCAGCTACAGTTTAGTGTACACATGAGCAGTAGCAGCATTGGGACCTAATACTGCTTCTGTGCATGCTTACATAGGTGAGAAAAGAGAAGGAAGTAGAGCTGTGCTGTAAAGTATTAGAAATTAACCCTAATCACCTCTTCTAGAACTCAATAAGGGATTGTGAATGCCTCTGCACTCTATTATACAAAATATATATAGATTTAACTTATACAAAGGCAACATTCAACCCACAACAGAAGATTTTATATTTCTCCAATCCATTTATCTTCCCGCTTTATCAGGATAATAAATGAAGACAATCTAGTATCCCATAGCAACTAATCAGGGGTTGGCTTTCATTGTACTAGTTTCCCTTTAGCAGTAAATAATTAGCTACTAAAGGTCAATAGATCTCGCTAAGCAATTGCACCTGTTGATGAATTTACCCTAGTTGTCTTTATTTGTAAAATGGTATATGTTGTATTAACATTGCCTCTGATCACAAACATCAGTTTCTTATTTTATAGTACAAGAGAAAAATCATTAATTCAAACTACATTGGCAATGTATATGGATATCCATGCAGAGCACTAAAGGGAAAGAGAGCAGTGTGCATGGAATGTTGGATATAGAGGTAATTGCATGCATAGAAAGAGAGAAAATAATATGAATACAGTTGGGAAAATGAATGTTATTTTTCAATGCAGACAACATGGGGAGAAGCTACAGTAATCAGCAGGGCACTGATGAGAAGTCCTGGGCATATTTATTAAAATGTGAATTCACTTGCTCAAATAAATGAGTCCACAATAAAGTACATGCTGCCCACTGCATAGTGTAACTATTTATTGTTGTACATGTAGGAGGTTATTAACTAAAGTCCAAACTGTTGCGTAAAGTTGTGAATTTGCCACTTCTCTATATTCAGGTATTAAGCAAATTCTACAATGTGGCGAATTTGCCAGCTAATGACGGTCGCACACTACACAATAGACTGCTACTGACACAGTCGCGACTTTACTACAGGAATTCTATTTGCTATGGGAATCTGCTGTTTAGTGAATAAAGAATAGAGAATCGGGGAGTAGCAACAGTTGAATTCTCACTTTAGTGAATAACCCCCTTATCATTGTTGTGGAATAATATGAAAGGTTTTATTTGCGTAATCTGATAGAATGTACTAGCAGATGTGGTGAATTGCAGCATATTTTAGTTAATAAATCGGTTAATTGATGTGTACTGATACCATCATGACATAAATGTGGTGATAGTGGTTCATTAAGTTCTTAAAGGGGTCAATGACACCACGATATATACATTTATATATATGAACAGAAACCAATAATATGCAATGAAATATTTCAGTAGAAGACATCTGTCAGTACTCAAGGCATTATGTCAGCTCAATGAGTCAAAAAAATGTATTTTCATGAAAGAGGCATTTGATTATGACCAAAAATAATTGTAACTTGGTGAATTTTTCATTTATGGCATAAACTGTTGCTGTGGTTTTGACAACTAAAGATGCATACTGTATGTAATGTCAGCATTATTATGCCTATCCTTGTTTTACATAAAAAGAGAGATTACAGGGGTTATTCTTTAAAGTCTAAATTCAACTGTCGAATTCTCAAACAGCGGATTCCCATAGCAAAACCGCAACTGCGACAATTCTCCCATTGTAAAGTCACGACGGCGACATTATTCTCATTATAAAGATGCGACTGCAACAGTAGCAGTCTTTTGCGACGGTCTTTAGCTGGCGAATTTACACTTTTATGCAGCGATTAGGACTTTAGAGAATAACCCCCCTAAAACTTTTATTACAGAAGATCTGTTTCAGGAATAAAATGAAAGCCTTTTGAGAATAAGTGACATTTTTGTAGGATAATTGAACAACTACAATTTGTAAGTGTTCCTCTGCCCACAGAAAACCAGTGTTGACTTTAATATGCGCCACCAGAGAGTTTTTTTTTTTGTATTTTAAGAATATACATACTTGATTACAAAACAATACTTTAACATCAATTTACTGAAATAATCAGCCTAGAAATACACAAGTTATTCAGCAGCACTGAGCAACCTTAAAGTACATGTTTCTGTTTGAGCTCTGCAATAAAATCTGTATTTAATCTGATATACAGTATTGGAACAGCGAGAGAGAAGACCATCTCAGGAGAGTTCCAGTGACCTGGATATTTGACACTATTACTTATAAAATATTTTTTATTACAAGGAACTACAAAAGAGAAAACTTGAAGACTGGATCAGTGTTGACTAATCCCACTGTAACAGAAGCTGCACATGAATGAGGAGTGAAGAAGAGAGAAGAGGAGGGAAGAACTACAGACAGGGAAAAGAGAGGTAGACTTATGGAATGAGCATTCTATAGACCAGCGTTTCCCAAATACCGGGTCGCGACCCGGTACCGGGCCACGGAAAGTTA
>WMED01027027.1:0-10703 GCA_019650415.1 Pipa parva | reverse complement strand
AGATACTTTTTGTGCTTATAGTACTTTATGTGCTCTATGCATTCATGCTTGTTTATATTTTTGGATTACATACTATGCAAAATTGTCTAAATTCTGTCATTTTTAGTGCTTACAGTACTAACCTTATATGGGTAGTTGTTGATAATTAACAGGGTATAGGTTTCTGCTTTGTTTATTTAATGGTAGACCGCTTATGGCAGTTCCATTTTCTGAATACTTATACTTCATACATCTGTTAAATAACTTTGTGATTTATTGTATGCAGGGCCGGTTCGACCTAAGGGCGATGTGGGCGACGGCCCAGGGCGCAATCTGTCTGAGGGGCGCTGTCGCCCACATCGCCCAAATCGCCCATCTCTAAACTTGACCTCCTCCCCCTCGCGCGTCCCCCTGCCCTGCGACACCCCCCCTTGCCACGCGCCCTCCACTCACCTCCAACAGCGTTCCAGCGACACACTTCCTCTGATGAGGTAAGTTGAATGCGACGGCCCTCCTTACTGCTTCGGATCTTGTTGGCTTTATTCGGCAGCTGCCAGCAAGACCCGAACATCTAAGGAGGGCCGTCGCATTCAGCTTACCTCATCAGAGGAGGTGCATCACTGGAACGCTGTTGGAGGTGAGTGGAGGGCGCTGGGCAGGGGGGGGGCGGCGCGGGGCAGGGGGGGTTGCGGAGGAGGAGTTGGCCCCCAGGTGCCAATAGGGCTAGGACCGCCCCTGATTGATTGTATGTATGTATTTATTATGTATGTTTATTTGTTCACTGATGACTTACATATACCATATGTTCAATTAGTTGTAGTCTATTTATGTTTCAAACATTTATCAAATATTCACTTGTCATTGTAACTTGTTTATACCTTTGAAAAGTATTGTTTGCTATATTATATCTATATTCCTGTGGATTCATGCAAATCAAATCCTTGACTTATCACTTTGTGGAGGAGGGGCTTGGCTATCTACTTAAGAACCTGTTTTTTTGTGTTCACACTTCAGTTTGATAAAGGACTTCTGCCCAAAACATGTCACTGTCGCTGATTCTGTATCACATTAAATATGAATGGTTTCATCTACCATTCTTTAATGCTGCTTTTCCTTATCTACTACATTTTGCATATAGAAAACAGTGGGACTGGTTGAGGTTTGTTTAACAACATGACTGCTAGTAGTAAAGATAAAAACAGACAGATAATTAAATTCATGAACTGAAAGATAAAATTTTTGCAAGTGATGTAATTGAATAACTGCCATAGTAACATAATTTATAAGGCTGAAAATTGTCCATCCAGTTCAGCCTATTCAGTTCAGCCTGCAATGGTCCAGAGGAAGGAAAAAATCCATGAGGCAAGAGCCAATTATCCTCATACTAGAGAGTAAAATTCCTTCCTGATTCCCAATACTGTAATCGTAATAATTCCCTGGATCAAGATCCCACATTCAGTTATCTATTATCCATAACTTGTAATGTTCTTACACTGAAGGATCAGAATAATTCCCTGGATCAAGATCCCACCTCCAGTTATCTATTACCTATAACATGTAATGTTCTTACACTGAAGGATCAGAATAATTCCCTGGATCAAGATCCCACCTCCAATTATCCAGTACCCATAACTTATAATGTTCCTACACTGAAGGATCAGAATAATTCCCTGGATCAAGTTCCCACCTTCAGTTATCCAGTACCCATAACTTATAATGATCTTACACTGAAGGATCAGAATAATTCCCTGGATCAAGATCCCACCTTCAGTTATCTATTACCCTTAACTTAAATGTTCTTACACTGAAGGAAAGCATCCAAACCAGTTTTGAACTCTTTAATGAAATCAACCATGACAACTTCTTCAGACAGAGAGTTCCATAATCTCACTGTTCTAACAGTAAAGAATCCCTTTCTATGTTGATGCAGAAACGTTCTTTCCTTGTTTTCCTTGTTCTACTTACAATTCTTGGTATAGATTGTGGGAAAGATCTCTGTACTGACCCTTAATATATTTATACATAGTTAACAGGTTACCCCTAAACAAGCCCAGTTTTGATCATCTTTCTTGGTACTGTATATTGCCCAGTCCTTTTATTATTTTAGTAGCCCACCTTTGAACCCACTCAAGTTCAACCACATCTTTCTTGTACACTGTTGCCCAAAACTGCACATAGTATTCCATGTGTGGTCTGCCGAGTGCTTTGTAAAGTGGTATAATTATGTTCTCATCATGTGCATCTATGCCTGTCTTGATACACCCCATGATCCTATTTGCTTTGGCAGCTGTTGCTTGGCACTGCTTACTACAGTTAAGGTTACTGTCAACTAAACTTCCTAAATAATTTTCTATGTCTGTTTTTCCCAGTGTTTTAAGTATTAAACCCTATTTGCCACTTTCCTGCCCAGACCTGCAATGCAATCTAGATCCATCTGTAATAAAATATTATCCTCCTTTGTATTAACCACTTTACACAGCTTAGTATCATCTGCAAAATTTGAAGTTATACTATGCAATCCCTCAGCAATGTCATTTATAAATATAAAACTGACCCCTGGGGTACCCTCACTGTTAACAGTAACCCAGTGTGAATATGTACCATTAATAACTACTCTGTTTCCTATCACTGAGCCAGTTACTACCCCACTTACACACATTTTCCCCCAGTCAAAGCATCCTCAATTAATGTACAAGTCTTTTATATGACACAGGATAAAATGCTTTTTAAAAATCAAGGTATATGACATCCAGTGACTCCCTGCTGTCGAGTATATAACTGACATCTTCATAGAAGCTGATTAGATTTGTATCTCAGGATCAAGCCCTCATAAACCCATGTTGATATGGAGTTATATGTTTTTTATGTTAAAGGAACAGTTTAGGCACCAACAGTTATTTGCTGTCTGTTTGGCACTGTTAAATAAAAGTTAAATTAATGCTTTTTGTCATATAAATTATTTATTTATTTCAACCCTTCACAATTTAGCACCAGTTTATTACTGAAGCTCCTTCCCTCTCTCAGCCACTTCCTGTTCAGCAGTTCAGTTTGGAATCTTGAGTTAAGGAATTGACTGACAGGCTGGATAATGCTAAATAACCAATCAGAACCTTTAAGCTGTCATCCACCTTTTTTTTTAACTCTGAAAGGTGTAGTTAACCCAGCAAAAGCAATTGTTAAAGAAAGGGCTGAAATATTGACTTTATTTTTATATGGATTTGGTCTCTCTCTCATGCCCAGTATCAGCGCTTGCTACTGACAGTATACACCATTAGCTGCAAGTATTGTAACTGCCCATGGTTAATCATTAACTATGAATTTTGACCTTCCTGAGACGCCATTATGTCAGTGGCAAAAAAATCCAACTAGGAAGTAAACAAAGAAGAGCGGTGTACTGCTACACAGATGGAACAATTCATTCCTAAGTATATTAGAAAAAAATGTATTATGCATTTACAACACACATTACTTTTTATTAATTGGGCTGGACTGTTCCTTTAAGATACTCCAGGATAGCATCTCTTAGAAAGCCTTCAAACAGTTTACCCATAATAGAAGTTAGACTTACAGGTCTATAGTTTTCAGGCTCACACTTTGACCCCTTTTGAATATAGGGACCACATTTCCAACACACCAGTACTTTCAAACAGTCCATGTCATTGTAGAGTCCCTAAATATTAAAAATAATAGTCTGCCTATGACTGTACTTAGCCACGCTAATCCAAATGAGAACTTTCATATCTTTTATGTCACTGGTCCTTTAATGACAATGTTGCTTAATGAGAATTCTTATATGAAACCCTTAAATAAGAAAACTAAGAGATAAAATACTTCCCCATTTCCTCCCTCCCTGGTAGCAAATAAGGACCCACTGAAAAATATAAATGATTAAAATGTACCACACAAAGGGCACAGTTACACACCCATTGTTGGAAATAATTATCTAAGCAGGGATATTTGTGGATTTTGTATGATTTACTGGTAGCTCTTTGACTCTTTCTTCAGTGCTACAGTTTAATATAATTCTTAAATATGTTCATTAAATACGCTCATTATGTCTGGAAAATTAAGTACAATGCTGGCAAACCCTCTAATATTTAAAGAAAGGCATAACTTGACAGAATTAGGTACAGTTGCCAGAGCAACAGATTTCAGGGAAAAAAAAAGGTAGAAAGAATATACTATGTACGTTTATTTACCATAAAAGTAAACTCCAGCTATAATAAATGCAATTACATTGAAATATTACTGCACAAAATAAAACAGGAAATAATGAAACATTTATGGTAATCAGGTCTACTGTATTTTTGGGCAGTAAGATAAATAAGATTAGTACACAGAGGAAAAGGTAAGAAATGAAAAACAGAATGTTTAGAGCAAAAGATTAAACATTGGCAACCAAAGCACATTCACAGTTCGAATTTACTAAGCCAGTAGGCAAATAGCAACATGCCTCCTGAATGATAGATAAAGGGTAAAACAGTTTTTATTATATGGCTTGGAAATACTTCATGTTCTTATATTGCTACAGTTGTTCGCAGTACTTTAGATAAGTTAAAAAAAATCTGTAATAAGAAAAAATTGTCATATCCCATGCAAATATTTTATTATTAACACAACAATTAATTGTAGACTGAAGCAGTCGAAATTAAAACTGCCGGTCAGAATGTTCAATCTCTGTGATCTATTTTGCATGAAGCTCATCAAGCAGGTCAACATCTATGCGGAAAGCCTTTTAAGGCATCCGTTTAAAACTTTAACTTATTCATCACTAATCTACACCTTCATAGGTAGGTAAATAATCCCTTAAAGGGATGTTCTGGGAATTATCCAGAGGTTCTTGCTTTATTTACATAAATAGAGATTCTAAAGAAAATAGGTTTGAGATATTTCAATGGCAATAGCACCAGTTACAGTAGCAATCATAGAGTATGGTTACCACCAATAGAGTATATCCAATAGGACATTGCCAGGATACCCATAACAGAACAGAAGCCAAAACAGGGCATAATATTCGACTTCAGGAACTTCAAGGTTGACTTCTTCCTCTGGAAGTCACTAACTTGATGATCTAAGCCCTCTTTCTGATTTCCCTATTCTAAGTGTATATCTGCCAAGGCCAGGACACTCATGCTACTGAGCCCACTACAGTTCTTGGGGGGTGCAATGCTATAGGTATACCTACTTTCCCACCTCTGAGGTGAGCTGTAAACAAGAGTTTCTAATTTTAGGCCCAATTTTACACCTTAAGTAGATGGTGTCCTTCTACCAGCAGTTGGAGGCCAAAGACTAACTTTCCCTTCATTTAGTGAACACGTATATAGACTTGTCAAGGTTCTAAAACTGGCTGATGCAATATTTAGGAGGCTATGACTGTGCCATTAAAATTAAATAATATAAATACTATACAGGGCTGCTCTATTTACTTAGTCAGTAGATTGTGTCCCCACAACACACATAATTGGTAGACAATGAGCAAAAGCCAAACATTTTCTCACCTGTCCAAATATGTAAACTAAATCAATATGATTTTCAACTGATTTAATTAGCTGTACTACATCAGCTATATTGCTTTCTAATTTACTTCCAGCCATCATAAAGCAAGTGGCAGAATGGAAGAGCAAACCTTTAATGTTTTCTCATAGAATAAATCCTTGACATATTCCACTCAAAACAGTGAGAGAAGGATTCATTCATGAAGAGAAAATCTACTTACAAGCTGAACATTTCATACTAATTTTGAAGGAGGTATTTTACAAATTAAATCACTTAATCACAATGGAACACAGAGCGTTGCTGTTTGAAAATACTATTAAGTGTGCAGTATTATGCAAATAAATCAATATTTCTTTCAGTGGCACAGAGATATGCAAAAGTAGGTATGTTTTTTTTTCTTTTGGCCTTTCAGAAGCAATTAGCTTGCCATTTTACAAGCTATGTAAAAATGCTTATGCTTTCATGTGGAAATTGATAGCACTGTTAAAAACTTAGCAAGGGGGCAGTTAGAAAAATGATCAAGTGACATGATCATTTTCAAAGCTTGCATATTTTCTCTTGCAATATATTACTTATCCTTGTTTTTCATAAATCAAAATGCCCCACCACCCCCCAAAAAAATGAAATGTGATAACAGCCATTAAATGTGACCCAACATCTTGCATTATATGGCGTTTGTATGAAGAGTACACATACTCATAATATGGTATTACATTATCTTTTATATTAATTATGGGTCAGTTTATAATGCAAATAACTTTTTATTAATTCATTAGCACTTTCATTGTATCCTGGACTGACAGATTAGCTAATATAACTTTTAAAAGTGCGGTCTATATGTTGGGAGCATACCAGAGCCATTTTTGTTATTCTTTTTTTAAATAGTCCTGTCAATCCCTAATCCCCCTACCCCAAGTAAAAATGGTTTGCCGACTGCAAATAGAAGCATTTCCAAAACCACTGGAATTCTCTGAGCCAACCAACAAAATATTTCAGCAAATCTGAATGGAGAAGCCTAAGTGATTTCAGAGTTAGCTGAGGTTTAAGTGTAAGGTCTGATCTAATAACAAAAGAGTGGTATGCTTTCACCTGAATGAATAAATTGAGCAGAGGATTGGTGCACTTAGCAGCTCCCAGTGCAAACCCAGATCAGCAATATCCAAAAAAAGAAACGCAAAACCACTTCACCAATTTTTAAAGGGGACAAAACAAAAGCAGTGACCCGTACCCACACCCCATTAAATAAGTGTGATAAAATAACAACTTTATTAGTTATATTTAACATAGCTAAAAATTGTGAAGGAACAGAAATCCATATTAATAAAACTACTTATCTGCTTGATAAGAAAGGGAAAACAACAATACATGCAGGAATTAACAAGTACCCCCGATGTATGGACCAGAGTTAAAATAAAATTATACTAATTTCTTAAGAACAAGACCACTGGTCTAAGTCTGAAAAGAAAGAAGTATGAGTACAGGAGTCAAGGTAATACTCCCAAATAGGTCAGAAAAAACAGTTGTTCTCCGGCACACCGTTGTGTAAAATCAAAATTTTTATTTCATATCATTAAAAATCCATGCTGGAACACAAGAAACGGTGAGTAGGGAGGACCTACGTGTTTTGCGCCTAAGCGCTTAATCATGGTAAAGAGGGGTGTCATAAACTCGTTTATATGTGTTATAAAAAAGATCATGTGCTGGTGAAACCTGCATAATATAATAAAAACAAGAAAAGAGACTTACTCACAGTGAAGCAGAGGGCATAGCGTTCACTTAAACGGCGAAACATGCGTTGACAAGAACTCCCAAGCGCATACAGTTCCCGGTGAACCAGGAAGTAGTACTGCGCATGTGTAGAGAATTAGTGAAACTTTATTTATAACTCCTGTCAGATGCAACACTGGGAGTTAGAACGTACAACTCTGACAATTGAAATGTATTGGTGTGCATGCCAGATGCACTATCGGGGATGTAAGACTCAATAATGGTTACTGATAATAAATGAATGGATGCAGGGTTCACCAGCCAACAGTGAAAATGATGTATAAGCGCACGGATGTTTAAAGCATAAAAAATGGATTATAAAAATGTATAAAGATAAAGGTGAAAGCAGAGTTACGATGTTACAATTACCCAATAAACAATAATATAATAAAGTTGAGACTATATGTAAAAAATCAAGTATAATTAATGTGTAAGCAAAAGTATATATGTGTGAACCAGATATAATTGTGACTAATAAAGAGGATAAATATGCATAGAAAAATTCCTCATAAACATCACAAATAGGAAAGTAGAAAAATATGTGAATAAATAATATATAATAATCTTATATTGGGAATTGGGAACTGGATATCCCTCCTCTGAGCACCCACCTTCACACTGCAGCCGGTTTCCCAGGATTGAGCAGGTAAATACACAAACCAATACTCCCAAATAGACAAATAATGTACGTTTCGTCCCCTATTCTAAGGGGCTTTTTCATGGTAAATATTAGGATTGCTTTAATAAAAGGGGAAAAAAATCTAATACAGATCTTCAGATGTATTTATTATAACAATAATACCCTACAGGAAATTATATCCCGGCCACCAGAGCATAGAATGTAAGGTACTTGTGATGGAAAGTGCTCAAATTAAGGTGTGTTCACTCCCATACAACATATATTAAAATATATATAGTACCAAGGCATTACAGCAATAATAAATTACACTTAAACATTGTTGTGTATGGTAAAGACAGCTGCAAACCAAGAGGATGCAAATGCCTGTATTAATATATATATTAAAAAAAATAAAGGCAGCAATGATCAGTTCCCTGTTAAAGCTAGTGAGAGTGCTCCACTTCTAACAATGTAAGCCAGTTAAGCATCATGTACTTGCAAAGGGCCCAGTCATGATGGCATTATAAATTCAAAACAATATGTCAGGCCAGTGTAAGATACACACATACTTGAGACAATTATCAGTGTATTGAGAATAGGTTTAAGATCCTAAACTGTTCTAAGCCTGCAACAAGGCAGGCTGTATATTAACTAACACTAGCTAATAGAGGATCCTCCAGTTACCCTACCTGCAACAAGCCCACAAAGCCCAGTTCAGGGTGCAATTAGTACAATCTATCTACTACGTCTAGGTCCCTATTCTAGCCCACTTTGAGGGGACTCTAATTGCTAGTGCTAGCTAAGCAACTGGAGAAAGAGCATTTCTGGACTTTAAACTTTAATGTGAGAAATTTTAAATGGATCAGTCAATTTACTAGGCAGAAAAAACACGCATTCCAGGGTAATCCCCTCATTAGGTGTAAGAGACACAACATTTCAGGGTAATCCCTTCATCAGTTAATCTCATATGACACACCTGACAAAGGGATTACCCTGAAATTTTGTGTGTTTTTTTTCTGCCTAATAAATGGGTTGATGCCTTGAAAAATTAAGGAAGTGGTTCAGCGTTTTTCTGCTTTTGGATATAAAAGGATGTGCAATACTATGATTTTATAAATTACTGCAAAAATATTATTTGCTGTGCTGGTAAAATATTGACTTATTCTAGTGGCATGTAAAGCCCCTTTTGTAAATATAAAGGGGTTTAAACTGCTTGTTTTATGATAAATTCTTGATGGGATGCCTTTAGGATACATGGCTCTACACCCTGCTGAAACCCCAATGAAATGAACTGTGCGAAAGACATCACTTCTAATGTCCCTCTGGTATTCTGCAATTTAGGGTACAATTACACACTTTTTTGAGGTCTAAACCTTTGTATGAATTTGTTTCTGGCAAAAGTGACTATAGTAAGCAGATCCCCTGCTATCAAAGTACTTCCATTGTTCTTACAGTTGTTTCAGAATCTTGTCTTCCTTTGTGAAATCTTCAGCCCTTCCCCCACTTCTATTGGTACAGTAACCAACAGGACTGGTGATAGTTGCTTAGTATTCAATGTGATAATACCCAAATGCTCAGAGTTTTGTGGGAAATTTGAAATTGTGAATTATTACCTAGATTAGTCATGACCCAGTCAGCTGATGGATTACGACACGTTTTGGATTTCTGTTTTCTCCCATGGCAGAAAGCCCAAAATCACAAATTTACTACATTTCATTGAGTTGGTGGTGCTGCTGCATCTTCTATAGGGAATGTCATTATGGTACAGATTTGGACAGTTAGTTCTCTTTACCGAGTCACCTTGTCATACTTCCAGCTCAAACTGCAGGCAGTGCCCTAAGGGAACTACACTAAGGTTTGCCTGCAACCAGGAAGAGAACTGGGAGTATAATGTTGGCCCTGGACTATGACTTGCCTGTGTAGTTTGAATCACTCTAATTCCACCACAACATTAACTATATTTATAAATACTATACAAACTCCCTGAATGATTTCAGAGGCCTGAGTGTGACAGTCTCAAGCTGCTGCTTCCAAATAACACCCTCCTCAGGATTACACAATGTGGATAAAAATAATTTAAATTGTGATTTACAGTATCTCAAACAATAAATAACAGCATTCATATGCATAAATGTACTTAAATCATAGTCCATATTTTCTCATTGTAAATCCACATACACACACACCCTACCTACAAACAGTTGTCAATTAATTTGGGTAGGTCAAAAAGAACATATTTTGCTACAACAAATCACATCAGCCTGTTATTATAATTCTAAACATTTTGGTACATTCAAATGTCATAATAATATTTACTATATAAATCTTCTGCTGGTTTTGAACTACACTTCCAAGCATCCTTTAAAAGTAGTGGTGATGTTGAATAGCAGATTGAGAGTCATTGATTGAAGAATACTGTGCAACCACTGTAGTCATGAAGACTTTCAGTAATGAACTTAAGCATTGTGTCATGGATTTCTAGAGAGCCCCAGGGGATAGCCCAGAGTAACAAGCTGGAAATCAAATTACAAAACCAACAAAAGCAAGCAGGAGGGTAGATGACAAGCAGGGGTTATTGTAAGGTTTAGTACTTACCCGCTCGGTCCGCTCCAGCGTCAGGCATCGCGGCGCCGTGGGTCTTCCGGGTTGCGGCCGCCACGCATGCGCACTGACGTCACGGTGCGCACGTCACGGTGGCGCGCATTTTGAAGGATCTAGGCGTGATCAGCTGACAGGCTCCCTGGCTATATAAGGGAGCCTGTCAGAGTGGTGCGGCGCCTGATTACAGGTTTCCCTACCTAGCCCGTTACCCTGCCTTGTCACAGTTACCCTGCCTTGTCAC
>WMED01027025.1:0-10704 GCA_019650415.1 Pipa parva | reverse complement strand
TAAAAAGATTAAAATGTACTCACAAAACTACTGTGATAAAATCGCTTTAAAAAAGGCAGTGCTAGCCTCTCAATATAAACGTGTCTCTCAGGGGGTACATCCATTTGTGCTGGTCTGTGTGGAGTCAGTCCAGGCAGCTCTGCAACTCGTCCTCCCCAACTCTACGCGTTTCGGAATATAAAATCCCTTCCTCAGGAAGAGTGGGGAGGACGAGTTGCAGAGCTGCCTGGACTGACTGCAAGGTAGGCCTCAGGTTCTCCTCTTGTGGAGCACAGTCCTTCCCCTGTGCTCCACGAGGTTTAACTGCCAGGAACCTGAGATGGTGAAAACCCTTTAAGAGCACTGGGATGCCTGATGACATCATGTGCACATGACGTCATGCTATTACACAGAACGCCTATGAGCCACCATTACAAGGCATTGCAAGCCCTAACTAACAGTAAAGATTTGCTTTCGGCAGGCTTAGAAGCCAGCAGCTAAAGAGAGGGTTGCATCAGGAGAGGAGCTTAAATCTCCCGATGCACTCCTTTGATAAAGGAGAGTGCTGCAGCGCTCAGGCAGGTAGGAGGGCCCTACACCACCTTATTATAAAGCAGAGGCATTGACTGTTTTTATTCTACAATGTAAATGGGAAACATGACTATAGCATGGCTACATACACTGTTAAGCTTGTGTATGATTCTATGAAGATGTACATTTCTTTAAAATCCAGAATTTTCTAATATACTCTTCCTGCTTTCACTGGCTCTTAATGATGTTGAATCAGAATATAAACAACTAATAAATCTTCTGTGAGACAAGGCTGCAGTGTATATCTCTCTATATCAAGTGCATTTTGCATTTTCATTGTCCTACCTACAACTTAGCGAAGGTATAAGCTTTTTGGATGTGAAATGACCATGCCAAACAAGCAAAAATGAATATTGAAAAGGTCAGCAATTTCCCATAAACTTCTTTCTGTTAGACAATGCATAATGCATTAAGAAACAGGTGCTCCAAGGTTACAGAAAGATAACGCAGCTTTGAAATGAACAAGGATATATTTGAATGTTACTGGGGAATATCTTGAAGACTAATCAGGCAGCTTATTTAAATGACATATTAGAAACCACTTTATTTTATGCAGGACCCTATAAAACTGTTGAACTCAGTACTGCTGGGCATGCAGCATTCATAGACACAGAAAAAAGCACTATAACTATACCGCAAGATTTTCATCTAATTGATTGCTAAGTTGTGCATCTTCCCAAAAGTCATTGGGGCCAAATCAGACACTAATTCTTTCATTAGAGTTTGCAGCTCATGAATCATACATTCTTTCATAACTCTTTCATTTTATCACGAAGACAACCATTCATTTATGGACTAGTAGCCATAGAGTCTGCATTATTTACTTTTCTGTTTTCTATTATTATAGTGGCTGTGCACTACATTTTTTTTTAAATAATAAAATACATTTGCTTTACCTTCTTTCAGTGGAAAGAAATTTTGCTTTATCTAAAATTATAGTAGAAATAGGCAGGGCAAAATGTCATAGTATATTATAAAGAGCATTAGTGCCTTGGATCACCTTTGTAGGCAGGATTCCTCTACACAGATTGTATCACTCACAGTCCAATTGACTTTACTGTTCCTCTGTATACTTTCATATTTCTTTTTCCTTGTATTTAGCAATCAAAGAATTTTTGTAAATCATATTATGGGTAAAAATGTAAATACATGTTGTGAAAAAAGCCTGTCCCTTCAATGGAAGCAGAACAAGCCTTAGGGTGGGAGGCATCCTGTGTCAATGACAATCATGGCACCTGTGTTACACCTTGACAATGTTGCAACTGCGTCAATCTGTGGCTGACAGCTTCAGTTCTCTGCAACCTCTCTGCAGCAGTGCACCCTATACATATGGGGGAGAAAAAACAGTTTTCTACCAGTAGTAAAAATGTGCTACCAATGTCATAAGGAGATAGAAAAGTAAAAAATAATCAAAATACAATGTGCATTAGTAATAAGGTTAAGGATCAGATCATCAATTGGAATTGAAAAAGTAATAGGGCCAGGTTTAGAGGGAAAAATCTAAACTTCTGCTTTAGCAAGATTTATTTTGAGATGCCCTGCAGGGCCCGTTTTACACAGAATGGGGCACTGGTCAAAATTGAAAGAGGGGTTTCATCAGTTATGTTTGTCAGGCAAGAGAGTGAATGGAGGTTTACACAAAGCAGTCTCTGAGTGCCCTGACAGAAAACCAGTTTGCAAAGGGTCCAGGAGATGGTGGCCATGAAGATACAGTACATAGTAAGATAGGAGAAGACGGTATTTATAAAAGTCAAAAAACTATTTTTCCCCTGCTTTTTTCATTTTTGAGAAGATTTAAACATTTATCGCTATTTTTTACAGATATTGCCTATTTTGAGTGATATTATTCAAAAACTGAATAATTGGCATCGCTCAAGCGCTATTTAAGAAGCATTTCCTGTTCATTTAAGCTAAAACTTATTGATCAAAATGATTCGCCTCACTAGACCTGGCAAAAACCATTCATCCCTTTGCTAAACTGCAGCGCTAACATCTCTAATGAATACAACAAAAGCATTATCTAACATATCAAAAGCTGCAAACTGTAACTAAACTAACACATCTACTCAAAGAACAACAAAGTATCCTAAAACACAGCATTCATTCTTTGTGAGCTCTGCACATAGTTAACGATATATTTTATACCAGGCTATAAGCACAGTATTTTCTTGGAAACTAAACAACTTGATTTTATTCCACAGAGCATATGGCAACAAGTGCAACTCTGCAACAATCCTTAAATGTTTCAGAACTGTGCCCTGGATGAATGACTGTGCACAGGGAGATAACAACAGGCTAGCAATAATTATGTGAATAACAGCAAGCCAATTAAAATAACAAAACAATAAGAGTGTATTAGAACATTGTTTGCTTTGGGATAAAAAAATGAAATATAAAGTAAAAAGTTTATTGAATTCCCATTTATTATAATGGAACAAACATCCCGTTAACACAATAACAGAGTATAACGAACCCCTTTCTGTAATATTATGAAGATATTAATAGTCACAAAGAAGCATGAATCTTTTGAATGTACAGGTCAAGTGCTTTTATACAGGGCATGAACATATAAATTACAGAAGGGGGTACAACATACTTTATAAACCAGTAATTTATGTTCATTGCTAGACACACATTTCATATTTATATGGTCAGTACAAAAATCAATACCATCAAGGCATAGATCAAGGCCTTGTGGCCTTATGCAAGATACAAAGTAACATGTGATCAATGTAGTAAAATCTTTTAAATGTCTCCTGTCCCCCTTAGAACCTCATAAACAGTCCACTCTTCATTTAATTAGTCCAGCTGCCATTGGTTGGTACTGTCAAGCACAGCACCAGAAGGTCAAGGCTGCTATGTACTGGAATTCTATTAACACAACATGCTCATGACAAAAAGATTGGTCTACCTGCTAAAAAAACTGGCATTTTTAGTAGCTGGCACTGGCTTGTGGCTCATAACTTTGGCTTCTTCCATGGTAGTCACATTGAATTGCTAGGCAACCAATGTGAGCTGGCAATTTCCCACCACCCATCACAGACATGACAAATAGACAGGAGATGAATCATCATTGCATGTATGGTGTTTATTTCTCTTTCTGGGTTGGATGCTTCTTGTATATCTCTTCTCTTTATCTATAGTCTTTCAGTTTCCAGTATCTCCTCCTTCCTGCCCTTTATTTTGCTTCACGTGCTTCGTACTGATGCTTCTGGTATTATGCTCCTGATATACTTCAGCTGCTTTCAGGTCTCTGTCTACAGTCTAGGTCTCCTGTCTTTGTCTCTTCTCCTGATCCCTGTATTTTGTCTTTGTTTCATGCTTTGTCTCAGTGCTCCAGATTTCATCGGTGTCTGAGTGCTTCAGTACCTCAGTGTTCCATGTACTTTATGTTTTATTATCTCTCAGCCTCCTGAAAGCCACTGTCACAATCTGTTGTCCTCAGTGCTTCTAGTTCTTCTGATTTTGTCAGCTCCTCTGTTACTCTGTTAGTGCTTCTTCATATTCAGTGTGTGACAGTTCAGTTGTTACTCTACCTGTGGTTAGAGTTTCATTTTAGATGTCATGGATCTCAGAGAACACACAAGGGGTTACCATAGGAACTGGGTTGCCAGTGTAGGAACAGGGAGTGCAAGAAATCAGGAACAAACATGACTTGAGAACGGTGTGAATCCTCTGCAGGAATTGACTCTGGCTAACCCTGAGGCACAGAGTCTAAGGAGGGCCCAGTCTTCACCCTGAAACTCCCACAAGGGGATATGGCCTTTGTGACAGGCACCTCCTCACAGCACTCCTGGGGTAGCCTTAGAATTAGACGATCCTCACCTGGGATACAGTGGCATGCTGCAGAGATGTCCTGGATGCTGAAATAACTGAGGCTGTGGTGCTAGCTGTGAAGTTACTCAGAAGCTGCAGATCTCTTTAAGAGGCTGTATCTCATAAGGCAGTAGCAGGCTGTAACCAAAAGGCATAGGCAGGTAGATATCTTGAACATAAATGCCTGGCTGAAAATCCATTGGTAATAAACCTATTCAGAAATAGCTGACATTAGCAAATGATACACGGGTGCTGTGCTAACCACAGCATTCATATTTAGATCTCTTGGCGCAGGAGCAAAGGTAAACACTGCTAGTGACATTAGATTTATCGCTAGCTGCAACCAGTGTGGAAGTTAAATCATGATCTGGGAGTCTCCTGCCGCTATGTACAAACCTCTGGGTTAAGGGTGAAGACCAGGGGTTCATTAGACTCAATGGATTGGTGATTAACAAGCATCAACTCCACTGTGGTACAGATGATCCACTAGACCTTTTCTAATCTCATATCTCAAGCTACAGTTACAGTCTCCAACTTCAGTCTCAACTTTTTATGCCTCAGTACCCAGTGGATGAGGTTGAGTTTGTGGCCCATCCCATAGTAGCATGAAGAATTATAGGACTTTCATTAACAGGATTTCAGTAATCAGAGCACTAATTCCTCAGGTGGCTTTTTGATCGACCCTTGTCACATTCCAAAGCAGATGCCTAGTTATAAACTCTGTTTCATACTATTATAGACTGTTTATCTACTGTGTTTTGCCTTATTTCACATTTGAACTTGGATTTTTTACTTGACTGATTGTTGCCTGTACTTGGGACTACTATGAACTGTGATTATTAATGCCTGTGTTTTGGTTTGATTGCTGCCAGACTAACTGATTTCTGTCTGAACCTTCTATTCTCACTCCCACCAAGTAGACCATCTAGCCAGCTGCAATAGTTTCTACTCCTTCGTCCAGCTTCTTATTAAGTCTGTGAATAATAGTTTCTGAGTATCCAAACCAATGAAAACAGTACTGTTCTGCTGTGGCTTATGGTTATTGAGATAGGTGATGACATTGTGTTCCACTGCAAATGCAATTCCAATTAACCTAAATGGTATGGAGAAATCTTATACTGGACAGTGGTCATGCTATTTTCAAATATGATTAGGTAGAACTGCACTATGTATGAATCACTTTTTCAAATTCATAAATTTTGTCTCCTTGTGTGTTTATGCGTCCCTGGGTTTATCAGTATGTACATTTAGTGATAATTTCAGAAAGCTTTATTTTTTTGTAACCTGCATTTTGTAGGATTGTGTTAAAGCCTATTGCAAAATAGTATAAAAGGAGTCAAAATCTCCATTGTAGGTACAGTGTAAGCCTTCCTAAATGAAAAGGTATGCACATGTTCCCCTGGGCATATAACTCCTTCAGGACTTATACTTTTGCTTATTGGATCAGTAAAATCCACAAATCAGAGAACAGGTGCATGCCTTCTGATTTAAGAAAGCTTCACTATTCCAGCATTTCTAATAATGCTATATCCTACTGTCTGGACCTTGCATTGCAGAAATTCTTTCATTGGATTACCTGAAACTTCCCCATAAAATATAAATACATAAACAAACAATCTCTCTAGAAATAGAGCATCACATAAGGATGCAAGATAGATGTTAATAATATCCATTAATAAATCAGTCTCAGATCCCCTTATGGTCAGGTAACAAAATATAGAACTGTGCTCTTGCGGGTATCTATGCTTTTAACATATTTACATAATATTGCTTCTGCTATTTCCCTTTCTATTCTATGATAAGCACATATGATATAGTATTTATATTCCATAGATTATTATGCAACATGGAAAAAAAGACTATAGCCATTCTTGGAAGTGGAATCATGCCAGCGCATTTGTTACACATATACAGTTATCAGATTTCTATGTAAAAAACCCAGTCTCTAATGCAGAACCTCAAAACATATTTTAACCACAGAAGAAAATTTTATCACTATACTGATACAGGGACACTTGGCACTACTAATATATTTTAACTATTAAAAATCCTTTGCAGTATTCAGGAATAGGGGGCATAGAGTAAACTAACACTCCATAAACCAAAGAAAGCTTGAGCCCTCTCAAAGAAGAACTACTCTTTTGATTAATCCTTTTTTAAATTGATAGGTCTGATGGATAAGAACGCAATAAAACGTAAAGCTCTGAGATATGACTCACATCAGGTTATAAGTACCAGCATCACATTGTTGCCTAACAATACAAGGCATCCATTTTGCAGTTGTAGACACATTCCCTTGCTCATTTGGACACACACACACACACACAATAAGAGATTTATAAATGACAAATAATACAATTATTTAGTGATTCATATTTTAACAGGAGGCAGAGCTTAATGACATGATTGGGAGCCAATTGGTTGAGTTTGTGGGCCTAAGGGGTGAAATTTGTGTAGGGAGGTCTGAAGCTCCCACCATTTTAGATCTAGTCTGGAGATCATGAGGTGTTTACTTTGCAAACATCGAGTCACTAGGTTAGCATAGGGCTAACTGCTAAGGGCTGCCATTTTTATAAGCTTGGTGAGCCTACTCCCTTTAGGCACTGGCTTATAAAATAAAAATATATCTAACATATAGGTGTAACTAGGGATTGAATTTAGTATTAGTTTTTACCGTATATGTGTGTATAAGTCAATCTTGTGTATAAGTCAAGGACAGTTTTTGGGCCAACAATTATGAAATTTGCTATGACCCATGGATAAGTCAAGAGTAAAACTTGGAGTTTTTGTTAGTATAACATATTAAAGAATCATTGGAAAAATACAAGATAGCAATAAGATTTTATTTATTTCTGTCAGCTACAGTTTAGTGTGTGTCCTCCTTCAAGGGGCAGTCTCTGACTGCATGTGCTTTCTGTTTGCTCCGGTCTGGCCCCAGTCCGTTTGCTGGTGTAAGAGCCTGCAATGGGTGGATGCTGTTATCAGGCTTGCCCAACTAACCCCCCAGTGAGTTTATTCAGCACTCTTGTGTTTGTGCTTTAATTACTTGCAGATTTGGGTCAGTGCCTCTCCTGCTGTGCTGTTGTTTGTGTCGCGGCTCCAAGCAGCTGTCTCTAACTGTCTCTGTTGATAATTTTTTTTTATTTGCTCTCAAAACTAACCTGACTCATGTATAGGTTGAGTGTATATGGTAGTTATCTTTAAATTTAAACTAAAAACTTTAATGTGTAAGCTGCAGTGCAGCACGTATGCACAGAGAGGGTCTAGACATGGCACACAGAACAGTGGGGTTCCTAAATCTATGCAGCAGTGGCGCAGTGCTCTTCATTTGTGTATAGAAACCAAGAACTCATCCGGCTCCAGGCCAAGCCCCCCTTCCTGTCACAAGCAGCATGTGTCACAAACAAGTGTAGTGATAAAATCTGAAGCAGCAGGAAGGGATAGCCATTTGTTTTGCTGCTACATTAATTTATCAGCAGGCCAGTGTGTGTGTTTTACAGCTGTGCAACTTAAAAAGATGCTGTAGCAAAGGTATCCTTAAACACCTATACAATGTCCATCCAGCAGAGCTGAAATGAAATCAGTTTAACAGTGCAGCGCATGACTGAATATTAAGTAAATCAATTTAAAATATGCATCACAGCTTATAGGTACATACCAGGGAGTTTTAATATATATTTGCTTCTTAAACAGGAAATTAGAATCATAAGGAAGTAAAAAAATATGTTCACGAATAGATACAACTTTAGGCTTTTAGATTCTATAACTCGACACTTTGGAAATAGTTGGAAAACAGCCAGTTTCTCACTAAACTGCTCATTTAATTGTTATGACTGTTATACCTGTGGGTAGGCAGCCAGAAATGTGTGAAGTTACACATCAGTCATATCTGAAATTAAACAAACTGCAATAAGGGCTTGAAGTGGCAAGCGTTCATTAATAAACAAGGGAAATAAAAGTAAAGGTTTCTATTTCACTCTGATGCTATTTACTGGAAGAAGATCTGAAATAAGAAACAAACTTCTAAGGTAATTTAACATATGTTGATCTAATTCAGTGTTGTTGTATTGTAAAGTTATGAAAACTATACAACTGGATTGTATAGATGCCATAGAATTCACATTACAAAAATGTTTTGAGTGTGTGATTCTGCACCGCCAAAACAATTATGTAGTGGGCAAGCGCCAAATTTTCCTTAAATTGTCCTGAATGTTGTGCATATTATAGAGAAGAACCGTTTTATAGAAACATAGCCACCAGCTCAGTGTTGAACATGCTCCACCATGGAAGGGGGGGAAGGCAGAAATCAATCCAAGAGATGGCAATCACGTTAGCTTATTTCTTAGGAATATTCTTTCAAAGTGGTGAGACAGCACAGTTAGTTAGATCTATTAGATGAACTGAATCTGCAGTTTAAGATTCCATCTTATCTCATTTAAGGCTGGGGTCACACTAGTTGGTTTTTAGCTGAGCTTTTTTTAATCAGGCTCATTATAGTCTATGGTTCCAAAAAAAAAAAAGCCTGTGTGGATTATACCGCAGGAAACAATGGATACTATTTTTCCTGCTCAGCTACAAAACAGCTACTGTGACCCCAGCCTAATATGTGTAAAGCCAACAATCCATTTAAAAAAAAAGAGTGCAAGATTGTACTGGAAGCTATGCAGCCCAGGATAAGGTGTATTTCATAAGTCTCCTCCCTTTTAATGGTAATGGTGTTATGCATATGGAATGCAATATCCCTAAAATATCCATACTGCAAAGCTTGCTGTTAGTAAATTAGTTCAGCTGTGCATTTCAGGCCTGCAGAGAATCTAGTGCGGTGTGTAATATGCATCAAAGTATTTTAATAATCAGCCCAGTTGCACTGAGGATATTAAAAGTGTTTGATTTTAAATAAATAGGAGACAACCCCCAAATGCAGATAGAGTTTCTTGCTTGATTTGAAGGGAATTCAATATTTCTCTATTCTTAATTTATTTGACTTTAATATAAGATTTAATTGCTAGCAAAATCCTGAGATTTTAATAAATTTAGCCCCTAATCAGGGCACAACTAAACAAAACAAGGCACAATGAGTACGTGTAGTGTCAACGGTACAGACAAATATGGAGCCATTGAGCTGACAACTTCACAAGCATTTATCCTTTGTCCCACATGGCTATTGTACTTTTAGTGATGCTCTGCAGTCTCTTTGCATAAGGTTGAACATTTCTCACTGAAATAATTTTTAGGCTTTAGTTGTACAAACGTATTTTAAAGGAGCAGAAACAACAACAAAAAAAAAATTCCCAATTGCATTGTCATGGATTACCATATCATTCCTTTACCCAGTTATGGCTCAGCATTAAATTAGAGCTATGTAGCTGCATTTTCATTGCCCTGCAGGATGCATTCGAAAATTATATCTTGTTAAAGTAATTATCCAATCAGTACATTAAAAAGGCTTATTCGTGAAAATATAAATTTCTAGATATAACAAAGTTATGTCCCTTTGTGTCGCTATGATCTGACAGATACAAGTTTGCTGCTCCTTATTCACTAACCAGTGCTTTCTCCTTTGCAAAGAAGAAAATAGCGACGGATGCTATAAAACAAGTTGTCAGACATAGGCCTAGTTTCTTTTAGTAATGAAAAAATATTATTAAGAGGCAGGATTGATTATAACGAAGGACATTATCACCAGTTTACAACATTTTGATCACCATTATTGTCACCATATTAAAGTCACTTACATTACAGCATGTGTTATATACATCCGTATGCAACAGTATTTATAGTTCGTGTCACTCGGTCCCTATATTTTCTTTGTCATTCAAGTATACAGTCACTTTACTACCATCTTTGCCACTTTGATGTGGCAAACTCAATCATTGAATTTGGAGCAATACACCTTGCTGAATTTGCTTCTTTGACACACCCCAACATTTTGTAAATAGGCACATGTCACATGCATACATGTGAAAAGTTATACAAAAAGGTGCATAAGTTTGTGCTCGTCATAAGATGTCAAATTGGATGCAAATTTTCCACATCATAGAGTTTAATGAATATGCAAAGTTGTGAAAGGGAATAGATGCAAATACTCACATCTACATGACAGTTTGCACTTTGTTGACAAACCCCCTAAGTGTGGTGATGGAGCTGATTACTGCAGATAACTATGTTTTATGAAGATAAATAAATTACTAATTATCAATGCAGCCTATATGTTTTATAGTTTTTGTTTTTCTTTAATTGAAGAAAGGATGTTCTGGTAACACAATGGGGCATATTTACTAAAGTCGATATCCTCTATATCGCTAATATCGCCAGATA
>WMED01027023.1:0-10705 GCA_019650415.1 Pipa parva | reverse complement strand
TGTACATTACTTTACATTAGTAGTGTTTACATTACTTTACATTAGTAGTGTGTACATTACCTTACATTAGCAGTATGTACATTACTTTACATTACTAGTATGTACCTTACTTTACATTGGCAATATGTACATTACTTTACATTAGTAGTATGTGCATTACTTTACATTAGCAGTATGTACAGTACTTTACATTAGTAGTATGTACATTACCTTACATTGGCAGTGTGTACATTACTTTACATTAGCAGTGTGTACATTACTTTACATTAGCAGTATGTACATTACTTTACATTAGTAGTGTGTACATTACTTTACATTGGCAGTGTGTACATTACATTAGCAGTGTGTACATTACTTTACATTAGCAGTATGTACATTACTTTACATTAGCAGTATGTACATTACCTTACATTACTAGTATGTACCTTACTTTACATTGGCAGTATGTACATTACTTTATATTGGCAGTATGTACATTACTTTACATTAGTAGTGTGTACATTACTTTACATTAGTAGTATATACATTACCTTACATTACTAGTATGTACATTACTTTACATTTGTAGTGTGTACTTTACTTTACATTGGCAGTATGTACATTACTTTATATTGGCAGTATGTACATTACTTTACATTAGTAGTATGTACCTTACTTTACATTTGCAGTATGTACATTACTTTACATTAGTAGTGTGTACCTTACTTTACATTGGCAGTATGTACATTACTTTACATTAGTAGTGTGTACATTACTTTACATTAGTAGTATGTACTTTATATTAGCAGTATGTATATTACTTTACATTAGCAGTATGTACATTACTTTACATTAGCAGTATGTACATTACTTTGCATTAGCAGTATGTACATTACTTTACATTGGCAGTGTGTACATTACTTTACATTAGCAGTATGTACATTACTTTACATTAATAGTGTGTACATTACTTTACATTAGCAGTATGTACATTACTTTACATTAGTAGTGTGTACATTACTTTACATTAGCAGTGTGTACATTACTTTACATTAATAGTGTGTACATTACTTTACATTAGCAGTATGTACATTACATTTGCAGTATGTACATTACTTTATATTGGCAGTGTGTACATTACTTTACATTAGCAGTGTGTACATTACTTTACATTAGCAGTGTGTACATTACTTTACATTAGTAGTGTGTACATTACTTTACATTAGCACTATGTACATTACTTTACATTAGCAGTGTGTACATTACTTTAGTATGTACATTACTTTACATTAGCAGTGTGTACATTACTTTACATTAGCAGTATGTACATTACTTTACATTAGTAGTGTGTACATTACTTTACATTAGCAGTATGTACATTACTTTACATTAGCAGTGTGTACATTACTTTACATTAGCAGTATGTACATTACTTTATATTGGCAGTGTGTACATAACTTTACATTAGTATTATCGCTTCCTTTCCATCAAAAAATCGAGATCGAAAAACTCGATCAAAAGTTTCTGTAGGTAAATATCGATTATAAAAAAATCTTGCAAATATTTACAGCGAGAAACTTCCAAGATGTCATGGGAATAAACTCAGCAAAGCGAAATCGGACTATTCCGAGTTTATTAAATTTCGCCCTATTAAAGTGTTTAGTTCTCCGGTAGTATATGGATGAGTATGTTTTGTTTCTTTGCTACCAGAATGTGTGATTGTCAGTTACTCAACATTTCTCCATAGTACTTACCCCTTTCACTGATTTATCTGAGATTCACAGCCACTTTGTGGTCATTATTATTTTCACCAGTGGGTTTCTAATTAAAGGGGCTTTCAGCAATAACAGATTAGGTCATTCAAATGGAAATACGGTTATTTTATTACATTAGCATCAAGCCACAAAAGTCACGAAAAAAAAACAATTTTCCCTCCACAATACATTAGTATTTCTTCTTTTAATATCATGTACAGTAGGCATTTCTAGAGACTGGAACAGAACATGTAATGCAAATGTAAAGTGTTAATAAATAACATGTTAATGTAACATATGTAATAATATGTTATATAATATGTTTGCAGCTTAAATTCATGGTGAAAAGCAAACTAGATATTTATAAAGATTATTTTTACCTTTTCGATTTGTTTTGCTGATTATCAAATGCTTTTCAAAGCTTTTTCTCATTCCACTGGACTTTTACATCCCATTGATTCATATAGGCCTGAAAGTAAAATGCCGATATCAACAAAGATCATATCGATCAATAACGATCACTTGAAAACGGGACACTTTATGATGTTTTCATTGAGGTTCCCCTTGAATTTCAGATCAATATCAATATTCTTTTTTAACGGGAAAATGAATCCAACTTGGCCTAGATGACTGGACCAACTCCATACGAAATAATACGTTTCACCAGCCTAAAAAAAACTTTTGGCCGGAAATTCAAAGGAATGGCTTTATAAATCATTGATAAAAACCTATTTCCCCTATTTCATCAATGTTATCAGGTCAAAATACGTTTCAGATTTGATAAATATCCTGCAATGAGTACATCATGGGTGGCAGTGCAAAGCACCATGGTTCTTTGTGCTGTACACATCATGTTTTCAGCATGATCTACCAGATGACACATGCGTAGGTGCAGTAAAACACATTTCTCACTGAGCATAAATATTTATGTGAATGCATATTTTATTGTTCCAATTAAAGAAGAACTAAAGTGTAAATAAAAAAAAAAGATATTAAAAACTTACCTTATATCAAATTCCACCATTGCAGTCACAGCTTCATCTGGACTTTAATTTGGATGACACTGGAGCCAGCGCGAGGCTCTGCCAGCGTATGGAAATGGGTTTCAACATCATCACGCTCATTGTGAGAAGCGTTCTCATTTCCCTCACAACGAACATAATGATGTTGAAACCCATTTGCACCACCGATTTGATGAGTGGGTGGAGATTGGCTCTGGCCCCTGTGTCAGCTGAAGCGCTGTGAGCTCTGCCTCAGTGAAGTGAAATTACAGCGCAGATGAAGATGTGACGGCAACGGTGGAACTTAATATGAGGTAAGTTTTTAATATCTGAAACTTTAGTTCTCCTTTAAAACTATTTTTATATTAACCTTGTGTGTGATACTTGTGGAGTATGCTGAATGCTTGGAATGAATTGTAAGATCTCCCTGTACAGCGGAGATTCTGGGGCTGTGCACCCAGGTCACCCAGAATTAAAGGTAAGTAACCAAGATAAAGGTGTTAAGAACATTTTTGGGAAGGGCTTAGTTATTTTCTCCTAAGCATTGATTAAGAGAGGTTGTGTATACCTCATAGTGGAGTTAAGCATTTTACTAATAAAAAAACATGGCTTACTGTTAATTCAGTTTTTAAGTGTATTAAATATTGTGCTATACACTTTAACAATAAAATGGGAAAGATTCCACTGTATATTTTCAGGGTGTTGATTTCATATACAAACACACACAAACACATGCACTAGGCAGTTTTTTTTTTTTCATAATATAAATTATCTAGCTGTTTTATCCCCTTTCTGCATTAATGGATATTGAGATCTGCAATTTAATTTAGAAATTGCCAGTTCAGCTCAAATATTAATTATTTGTAGTTAAGGATGAATAATTCAGCATTAAAGAACACAGCTTATAAAAGAGATTTCATGAGTACTCACTTTTCTATTTATTTTCACCTTGCATTGAATTTATCTTGTAAAATGCCAGCCATAAAAATGGAACCCTGACTTCAACGACAAACAATGTCATTTGCACTTGAATACCTTGTATAGTAAAATAATTGATCCATACAATGAAAGCGTTTGTCCGTTGGTACGAGCCACAATGAAATAACCTCAACCTTCAATTCTACCATTTAAAATGGCAGTAAAAGAATGCAAAGCAAGTCAAACTGCTTGTCCCTATGGTATTTGAAATATATATATGAATAAACAGGAATAGCTTTGTCCTTATCAGGAGAGTGAAAAAGTTTGATGACAGAGAAACCTGGCAAGAAGAATGACATCACATAATGTGCGCTAGAGCATTTTAATCGGAAGATGTACGTTCTTTTTGACCTGACTTTGATTGTGATGCAAATGATAGGAAGACAAAAAGGAAATAAATCATAAAGAATTCTGATATTAAAGTTCATAAGGATGGAATCTTATAATCAAGATAAACATGGTAGAGAATGAAGAAGACAGGGTTTCCACCCACTGCAACTTTCTTTGATAGGATTGCATGCGCCTGTGTCCTTTGTGTCTCATTTCCAAAATAATAAGGTCAGATCAGACTTGTACCACATGAAATATCACATTACAGGCTTTAAGGCCATGGTTCAGATGGATTGCCTACTTTGCTAAGACCCTTTGATGAATGGGAATGGCAGCAGCTCCCTGAAAAGGTAAAGAAAACGGACAGTGGCTGTGATATATGACTTGGAAATACCTGGTGTAAGAACATTGCTTTTTCAAATGAGTCTTTCTTTTTTTTGTTTCAAAGAACATTTAGCTGTCAATGACTAGAAGCTGTAAATATAATTTTTGGCAATTTGCAAATACTGTAACTGTACATGCAAAAGTTTAGGTCTACAAAATTATAAGCTCGGGGGGGGGCTGTCATAATATCTATTTTTAGAAATAGATATAAATATATATAAAAAAATGATGATATTGATAATGATATTGTTTTAAACCTGATGAAGGAAGGAGAATAAACCTCCCGAAAGCTTGTTTATTTAAAAAGACTGTTAGTCCAATAAAAAAGGTATCACCAAATACTGCAATGCTCATATTTTCTGCATCTGTGGATTAACACGACCACTCTACCCTAACTTAGAAATACAGTATATACATGGAAACAAGAAAGAAAAGTAAAATTGTAGTATTGAATGCACATCTTTTTATCATCTAGTCAACAAATTTCTGTTGCCTCATATACTTTATTATGAAAAAACAGCATCACAGTTTCATGACAACGATAGGATTGTATGATGTCACCGGGAACATGAAAAAGTAAATGTATATTTTGTATGCCAGACAGCATGACAAATTCTATTAATATGTGAATTCATTGTACTGGGGAAATTGGAGCAGAGGCTGAAGTGAATGATGAATTTCTGTAAAGTGCTACGTAATGCATCAGTGCTATATAAATGAATAAATACATACAAAAAATACCCTTTATTAGTGATTATACACTTTATATAAGTTTACATTTATTTAAAGTACTCCTCGCTAGTAGCTTAGCTTCAGTTGCCCTTTAAAATGCACTTAACTGCCCCTGCTGGGTTCAGCTAAAGAAACAACTAACCTTGCAGGTTTTTGAGATTTTATTGCAATTTATTTAATTTCTTTTTATTGACCACATTTTATCATAGAAGGTAGGAAAAAACTGAAAGTCTGTTTTGTAATCAAATATCTTATTTCATCAATCTCCATTTTGAATTTGCTTAGAACATTCAGCTTAGAAAGGCCGTAAGAACTATTCTCCTAATTCAATTGATTTTTATTGCAAATGTAACTTTTCATCCCTTATATATGTTGATCATCTATTTGATTTGATTTTGTACTTTTTGCAAATGGTAAATTCTTAATGTAATGATAGTCCTCAATATAGGTGCTGGACATACATGATAAGTTGTCTAGTTTGAGAATGATATATTAGTTATTGGTTGATAATAGGGAATTCACCAAAGTGCGAAGTGAGGTGCTGATCCTTCGCTTCACTTCACACTGATTGTTATGCGCTCGCTGATGTCCTGCACGCAGACATCAGCGAATGCTTTAAAGGTATTCCAGTCTCGACGAGACCACTCGAGTCGCCTCACGAGTCTGGAATCCCTTTAAAGCGCTCGCTGATGTCCATGTGCAGGACATCAGTGAGCGCATAAGAGTCAGTGCGAAGTGAGGCGAAGGATCTGCACCTCACTACGCACTTTGGTGAATTTCCCCCATAATGCAGACAGTTGATTGTCATGTGTAAACAAACCTACTAGATGTAATGCTGAGAAGAACAACATGGGCAGACAATTTAACTGAGAATAAAAGACAAGATTAAACCAGATAACTTTACAGGCATTAAGTGATGGAGATAAAAGACATTGTTATTTATAACAGATGTAAAGACACAGGCTTTGACTGATAAAGATGTAGTAATTGCATATGGGATTTCAAATCTCAGAATGCATGAATATTTTTTAGTTGTGACATATCTTAAGTCATAGCACTTTTTTCCTTTTAGCTTGGTTGAAGTCAAACTTATGAATACTGTTGCTTATTAAGTTTTATTACTTCAACAGGAAAGTCTAAGTCTTCTAGATTCAGTCTGTGAAAGTAGACTATGCATTTTTTTCTGTTTGAAAAATGTCTGTTTATTGGGAATTTATGAACTTCAGTCATCCAATACACCTCACTGGTCATTTTCTGAAGATCTCCTTTATAGAATAAAATTACTTTTCCAACCAAAGTGATTCATACCTTTTGGAGCACTAGCACTGATATTTATCACTGATTTTTATGTATATATTTTATTTAATACTTAGTTATTTATGCTTAATATTTATATTTATTTATGGACTTATTACCCATCTGTGTATGTAAGTCTTCCTCCCATTTAGGGGGGAATTCACTATCTTCCGAAGTGAGGTGCGTAGTTTTCGCCTCACTTCGGAAAGACTGAAATGCTCATGCTGATGTCCTGTACGTGGACATCAGCACGCGCATTAAAGGGATTCCCGTCTCGGCGAGGGCATAAGAGTTGCCTCGCATCTCAGTCTTTTCGAAGTGAGGCGAACACTACGCACCTCACTTCGGAAGATAGTGAATTCCCCCCTTAGACTGTAAGCTCTATGGGAAAGGGACCTCCAACCTCTTGTGTCAACCTCAACATAGCACTTAAAGTGATATATCTTTGTGATCGTACACTGTATTGTGTAGGGAATTGCTCAGTTGCAGAACCACTTTTAGTGAATAATTCACATTGAATAGCGACTTTTCTGTAACAGTCTGGCTTTTATTTTCAAAGCAAAGAACACACTTTAAACAGAATCCTTCTGGATACGTATTAAACACAAATTTGGAACAATCCTTTCAAAATGTAACAGAGTCTTTCTGTCCATGATTCAAACATAAATTGGAAACAAAATTTTTCCCGTACGATACCTAGGGATTTTCATAGACAAACTTGCAGCAGGATCCTTAACAGAAATCTTTCTGCTTTGCAAACACAAATCCCACCCCAGGGCTTTTCCTACCTGCCTTTTAAAGCAGGTTTAATCTGCAGCTGGGACTGATTTCAAAAACTGGGCTGTCCTCCAGCCATAGGAATGAAGAGTTGGGGAAACATACCTTCCCTCATACAGCACACCGCTATAACCGCTACAATTGTTTATTGCAATTTCCCATGTCCTTATTTTATTTTTATTCTGAACTGTACAATGTTTGTGTGCTTTATAAATAAAATTATACATACATATACATAATACACCTGTGCATGATAAAATCAGACATCAAACCTAGATCTGATGGGATAGTAAAGGATAGAGATAAATTATACTTGTTCTTCTTACATTATTTATATCCATGTTCATTGTTTGGTATAATATGAAATAATCATTTTTATGATACCATCTGCACCAACACGTGATGGACAAAATAGTGAAATTCTATTGACTTTGAGAAGAATTGCATGCAGGCAATATACGATGGTGTATGTTCCAAAGATATTTCTTTACTAAAATGTAAAATATAAAGTGAAATGGTAGATATAAGAAGTGGAAAAATGAAAAACTGGTTCACTATACATTATTATTTTTGGTCTTTGGTTAATGTTGTTATAAGGCTTATAGGTGCATCTCAATAAATTATAATATCAGCCAAAAGTTATTTTTTATGACTTTTAATGACTTTTGGGTTTTCCTGGACTGTAAACCATAATCAAGATGAACATAAGTAAACACTTGAAAAAGTTCACTCTCATTGTAATGACTCTATATATTATATGAGTTACACTTTTTGAACTGAATTACTGAAAAAAAAGCTTTTGGGTGACCTTCTAATTTATTGAGATGCTCCTGTTAATAAGTTGATAATAAATACACATTTTCAAATATACTCTTTTAAATTCCTTCTAGGACAAGCCAAAAACCAAAATCTGGGCACCAATGCAAAACTCCTTTTAGCAGCTACCCAGTTATAGAGCTGAAATTGTCACTTCATCTTCAACTGCCATGCTCTCATAGGTTCTCCTGGCACAGGCCTTGCTTGCTGACACCCCATTTGCCAGACCCACAGGACTTAGTAACCATTTTCTCCAAACCTCATACCAGTTTGTTTAACCAGGTTGTTCCTTAGTCTGTGAAAAGCTTCTTTTACCATTGCTCTGATTTCCGTATCAGCAGGCTTCTTGCTTGGAATCAAAACCCCCCATTGCCAGGTATCACTTCATCCTTTTTTAGCCTCTACCCTCTCTAAAACACTTGTGAAATGAATTTCATTTTGTACATCTATGACTTTTTTTAGCTTTAAAGTGTTAGGATATTTGACTTTTCTTTTTTTTTTTTTTTAGTTTTCTCTTCATAGCACAATTTCCTTAATAGGACATAAAGCATAATTCAGTTCACATTAATGATTGGAATGGAAGATTAGCAAATGGAGAAGCAGTTATCAGCAGTGATGTTACTGAAGCAATTTTCTCTTTGATTCTTCTCTGAGATTCAGCAATATATAGCTGAATCTCTATATACGGTACATCATAGGTAATATATACACATTTGAAACTGGTTATTAAAACACTCTTTTACTAAAAGTCTTTGTATTCTGGTTTTGTACATAAATTCATATGGAATGGTAAGTTTGCATTTATAAAGTGTTTCTAAATAATACTCAGTTTAAGATGAACAGACAAGACCAGGACTGAAAAACAAGTGTATTGTCATCTATGGGGTCACACAAACAGCTGTGTTTGTAAAAATATGAAATCATGAAGCATTACAAAGAGATAACACCTTTAATAATAAACTGGCATCTCAAGCTTTAAAGAGGGCGTCAGGAACTTCTTCTGAGATGCTAGTTTATTATTAAAGGTGTTTGGCTAGTTCTGCCTGATTCTATATTCCAAAAAAGAAAGGTAGACGGTTATTGTTTAGTTCATCTGTGATATAAACACCAAACATTGTTAGCTGTACTGAGAATCTTAACTTAGAGCCCTCTGTCTCCCTCCTCTTTCTCTCTTTCTCTGTATCCACCTATACTTAAATACAGTATATAAGAAGTATAAGAAGGCCAGCATTTCAACTGTTTAACATAAAACACAAAAACTATTTTTAACTGTTGCTGGTCTTTATAGTTTTGAGTACATCATTTTACTGGGCACTAAGACTGCAAGTTAAAATGCGGTCTTTTTGAGTTTAACCCCCTGTAGATCTTGGCTGTTTGATCGGTAAAAATCGATCAAAGCTTTTCAATTGATTTTTTCTATGGAAGGGTAGCCATACTATTAATGTAAAGTATAGCTACCTTTCCTTCGAAGAATCCATTTGAAAAACTTGATTGAAATTGGCCTTTTCGAGTTTATTAAATTTCGCTCGTAGCGTAAAGAATTGTGCATATTCACTAAACTGTGTACTCATGTAGAATACAACCAGTATTTAACTTGGTTGTAGTTACTGTATGTCACTAATCTTTGCTGAATAAGTGGCTTTTGGAAATTTTTTAATTGTGGTGAATTCAAGCATCTGCAGGGAAATTTTCACTTTGATAAATATGACCCTAGATAGGGTTGAATTGTTAGCATTTTGTTTTATATAAAAATTGTTTTATTGTATAGAATAATATAATGACTATTATATAGATGAATATAGGGTAGAGTATGAAGTGTTTTATGACATAATAGAGTATGTAAGAAATGGTGTAACAGTATAGTAAGTATTCTACAGTTTAAAAGACTATAATATAAAATGAGAAGTGTTTTTTGTTTCAGAGAAATTAGGACATGTTTATTTCTTAATATGTTTTGTTTATTAAATAACTTAGTAAATGATAGCATACGAGGTGTTTTATAGGATAGGATTGTATAAAAAAAAAGTATTATGTGATTGTATGAGAGGTGATCTATGACATGATATGAAAAACTATATTGTACTGTATATTTTACACAATATAATTTTGCCAGAATGTGAGAAAAGTTATTAGATGCCCAAGTCTAAAGGATGATATATAATTGCCACCATGGGACAATTTGTGGGGAAAAAAAACAGGACAATAAAATTGACAATATTAAGGAAGTATTTATCAAGATTTGCTAATGATAAACAAATATGTTGGTAGGAATTGTGGTTTAGGTATACAGGAGAAATACACTGCAGATTCTGTAAGTATTATACACTACTAATGTTCCCAACAGTAACTGAATAATGATATACTCTATCCCATTATATAGCTATAGGGTTCATTCCTCTAATGAGTCATCCCTCTCAAGGGTTGACTCTCATCTGTTACTTTTCTCTGCCTCTTCTTCAGGTTTTTACCAGCCTTTGGTTGTCAGGTACATTTCTTTAATATTCCTAAGCATTAATTTGCATACAAGGTATCCTAATCCTAACAAACAGGAGTCCCGTCCTGTCTGACCCTCAGAGGGTAATTCACCAAACAGCAAACAGGTGACTCGAGTGGTCTCGCCGAGACTGGAATCCCTTTAAAGCATTTGCTGATGTCCGC
>WMED01027022.1:0-10705 GCA_019650415.1 Pipa parva | reverse complement strand
GACAGGGAGACATAGAAAGGGATGTAATATTCATTTATATACAGTTAATGGGACATTGTGGGGATGACATCATTGAACTTCACTGGGGGAATTCTTATCAGTCCGTATGACTTCTCTTCCTACTTCTGTCCGACTGACTACACCACAAAACACATCCAAAAGCAATTGCTGCTGTTGTCTTATTCAACAAGACTATTCGGCACTTAATGAGTAAGGAGAAGTGATTTTTTTGACTGTTTTGGAGATTTGACTAGACTTGTAGCAAGGTGAATTTGGTCAATAAGGCCCTGAAAGTTCAAATTATTTCCAAGTCAGACACATAGGGGCTGAACTATTAACTGAAATAGTGGTTGTACAATTAGGAGGGTAGGGCATGATATGTGTTGTGATGGCTGGACCTACAATATGTCAGCCATGATTATTTTATCAAAAACTATTTTATAATTTTAGCTGTTAGCAGGAAAACCTGACCCTGGAAATAACAATTGTCTATGACCTGTGTAACTTGTGTAGAGAGAAACCATCCCAGTTTCCCTTAATTAGCATTCCAATGCATATGAACTGTAAACTGAAGCTGTATCCCTGTAATTCCAGAAAAGTAACAATAGTTTATGATTTGGGGATATAGGAGATACCTGATTTTATCTGTTTGATCCTATCTGAATGACAGCTTTCTGAATAACATTTGTATATATTTAATTAACCAAATGCTAGAGTTCTATTGTCTTAGAGGAATGTATTCTGCCCCAGGAGCGACTGTACCCTCTTTTCTATAACTGTATAAAGAAAGTCCCCTAGGGGAGTGGGTTAGATAGGAAAAACACTGCTGTTCCCACGGTACGTCCGTCGTAGTACCAATAGTAAACTAATATATCTGGGAAAAAAGGGAAGCAGGCAAACCAGGTAGTGAACTACCAAATAATTTAATAGTGTTGCATCTTACATGTTTCAGGCGCTGAGCCCTTTATCAAAAGACAGTGCTATCATACAACATCATGGTTTAAATATAATGCATTAGTCCCTCCCCTCCGCTGTGGACCTATCCAGACTGAATAATAAGCATCAGGTGCAACCTTCACATACCCTTAGGTGAAAAAAATACATTAACAACATAAATATAAGGGTGACTGTGGTGAGGATTTGACCGCCTCACTAAGGGGGTAATTCAGCATAGTGCGAAGTGAGGTGCGGAGTGTTCTCCTCACTTCGGACTGACTGATCTGCGCTCTCAGATGTCCTGCATGCGGGCGTCAGCGAGCACATTATAGGGATTCCAGTCTCAGCGAGACCAAAAGAGTTGCCTCACCGAGACTGGAATCCCTTTAATGCGCTCGCTGATGTCCGCGTGCAGGACATCAGCGAGTGCAGATCAGTCAGTGCGAAGTGAGGCGAACACTATGCACCTCACTTCGGACTATGCTGAATTACCCCCCAAGTGTGATGCAACATATTGAATCCCACAAGACAAAGGAATTAAATGTGTAGAACTTGCATTACTTGAAACCAATATACAGTAGACCATCATTTGTTGTACTTCATTATAGACTGTCTATCTATTGTGCTACATAAAAATGACTTTATGTTCAATAATCTTTTTTTATTGGCAACAGCAAAGGGACGTTAGTGCTTTCCTTGTCTGGGCTGTCAGTTCAGGAGGACGGCCATGTCTTGGTAGATTAGCAGTCGTGCCATTTTTTCCTTTTATGGATGATGGATTGAACAGTGCTCCATGAGATGTTCAGAGCTTGGGCTATCTTTTAAAGCCTAACCCTGCAATACACTTTGCCACAACTTTATCCTTGAGATGTCTGATGTGTTCCTTGATGATGTTTGTTCAGTAATATAAACCTAAAGGGTTGACAGCCTAATATATCAGGTGTTATATACAGCTCACCTTAGTGAGAGGATATTGTGCATTGCTATAGATGACTGCTCCTAAACCTCTCCTTAAATACATATTATTATTCATTGAGCAGTGCAGGGCACTGGCTAATTCAGACTCATTTAAAATCCAAAGTGTCAATGTGCCAATTCCGTGACAATGTAAATAGTGCAATGCCGCGGTCCAGCAGTGGAAGGCACCCCTTAATTTTGGATTTTAGCATCTGTTTTACACCACAACACTGCCTACAAGCTATCAAACCGCAATCATTCTCAGGATCCATCCCATTTGGTAGAGTCTGTACTGAGTTTCTCAATTCCTTGTCCTTAAGATCACCTTTTGTATGTAGATCTTCCATGGGCAAACAACTAGTATAATTATTTTTTCTAATCAAGTAGATTAAATCATTTGTGTATAATAAAGTCATGACTCAAAAAAAAAAAGCCTGCTGGGTTAGTTAAGGACTGACTGGGTTTAAAAGCCCTCTTGAAATCTGAGCAGCTGATTTTGTAAACAGTTCTGCACACAAAGTGATTCACATTAATCAGATAAGGGAAGTGAATAATTGTAGCTTGTCCATTCAATCAAAGTTCTAATTCTGTATTTTATCCAAGTGATAACATGCTGTATAAATGAAGGGGGTTCACAGAGCAGATGCCCTCTAACCGTCAGTGCCCCTAAGCACATGCAGTCTAAAAGCACTCCTTTAAGAATCAGTTAATTTGGTTGGGAAATGTGCACAAAAAAAAAAAAAGTTAAATGAAAAACTGGATAAATAACAAAATGTTTAAGGAACGTGCTGACATGAGTTTACAAACTGAAAAAAGATGGGGCTAGGGAACAAGGGATGCCAATAACAAGCAGGACATTAAAGAGTCCCTTAATTATATTTATAGAGCCCAGTTATCTATATGAAGCAATATTTATCCAGTTCTTTATCATGATAGACACAGAGGGGGTTATTCACTAAGGTGCAAATTCGACTGTCGAATTTGCAAACAGCGGAATCCCATAGTAAATCCGCTACAATTTCCCCATTGAAAAGTTGTGACAATTTTTTAATGTTAAGATTGCGACAATTTTCCCATAATAAATTTGCAACTGTGACAATATTCTCATTATAAAGACGTGACTGCGACAGTAGCAGCCTATTGCAACTATCTATCTGATGAATTCGCACTTATACGCAACAATTCGGACTTTAGTGAATAACCAGAATCTAAGGGGGTTATTCACTAAGGTCCGAATTGGTGCGTATTGGTGCGAATTCGCCAGATAAAGACTGCTACTGTCACAGTCGCGTCTTTATAATGAGAATATTGTAGCAGTCGCGACTTTATTATGGTTAAATTGTCTCAATCTTAACATTAAAAAATTGTTGCGACTTTACAATGGGGAAATTGTAGCGGATTTACTATGGGAATACACTGCTTGCGAATTCGACAGTCGAATTCACACCTTAGTGAATAACCCCCATTGTGTTGCATACACCAATTTTACTTCACCAGATTAAAGTGGCGAATTATGGAGCTGATGGCTGACTAACCGCTCACTAAGCAAGAGATAGAGGGGGTTATCCACTAAGGTGCAAATTTGACTGTCGAATTTGCAAGCAGTGTATTCCCATAGTAAATCCGCTACAATTTCCCCATTGTAAAGTTGCGACAATTTTTTAATGTTAAGATTGCGACAATTTAACCATAATAAAGTCGCGACTGCTACAATATTCTCATTATAAAGACGCGACTGTGACAGTAGCAGTCTTTATCTGGTGAATTCGCACCAATACGCACCAATTCGGACTTTAGTGAATAACCCCCTAAATGTTCGTTCTATGATCACATAAACAACATCACCAAGGGATTCCAGTATATATATATGCATGCAACATCTCCCTATACCAGTTTCATATGTATAAAAAGGTCTGTAAAATGAAATTGAAAATGCCCAAAAGGTGAAATTTATTAAAGGCGAAACGATCGCCCGAAATTAAATTCCGATCGCCCGAATGCAAATTCTGATCGATCGATCGGAATCAATCGGAATTCCGATCGCTCGAATGCAAATTCCGATCGATCGGTAAAAATTTCGAATTTAATAAATTTCGTCAGTGTTTACTTGAACATGAAGCGCCACTCTGTTTCTGTTATAACGTTAGACTTGCAGCTTCAGATCATTTATCCTCAATGAAAGTGGAATAGGACTCCACTGAAAACAGTGCAACGTGTGGCGGTTTCAGTGCATCAGTGTTTATCAATAAAGTTCTATTTGGAGAATGATACATTTTATTTGTACCTATATAAATCAGTTGAATCAAAAAGTGCAGCAAATAAAACAGTAATGCTAATAGGATTTAACAGGATGAAATGACATTTATAAATATCCTATGTGTTAGAAGCCCTTGTATAACCTTGTCCCTGTCCTCTCCCTGTAACTTGTTCCTGTCCCCTCACCTTGTATCTGTCCCTTCTCCCCATATCCCCTTCACCTTGTCCCCTCTTCTCCCAGTGTTGTCCTCATCTTGTCCCCTTACAGTTTACACTGTTCTCCCCTGTGCCTTCTCACATCGTCCTTGTCCTCTCTTCACCCCATCCTTTCACCTTGTCCCTGTTTTCTCCTCTCCCTGTGTTGTCCTCTCTTTTTCCCATTTCCCTGTTCCATGATCCAGAAGGATTGTGGAAGTGCACACCTAATTTACTTTCAGAGCTAGTGGTTCTAAATTCTTGGATATAGGACAGCACATCACCATAAATGCAGCAGTATGTAGAATAGAATTTGCACACACATAAATAGGATCTGGGATATAACCTTTTTAATTTACCATCAGTGCAGGTTTACAAAGCAATGTTTCTGGGGGTTAAACCACCATTTGTCAGACTTTAATCCCCAGAAGCATTATTTTGTATATACCGGATCCTAACTGTGTGTGTGCAAATTCTTATTCTACATACTCCTGTTTCATGGTCCCCATGTCCCCTCACTTTGTCCCTGTCCTCTCTTCCCAAATGACCTCCTCAATCTGTCCTTGTCCCCTCTTCCATGGACCACATACGTTGACCTACTCTTCTACCCGTGTCTCTGTTTAATGGTCCCCATGTCCTTGTCCTAAAAAGCTTTCATGACATGCTTCTTGCAAAGCCTTTCTAGAAGCCACCACTTATGGGTCTGAAAGTCCACTGACTGCAGGCTAATATATCTCCCCTCTGTAGGCAACAAGTGTTGAACTCAGGTCTCCCACATCAGACAGTAGACTTACAGATCATCCACCAGAGGAACTGGGTTTACTTTACATTATGAAGATGCCCTTTGTCCTAAAAACATTTATATTATAGTCATATCATTGCCTTCCCTACTCAGTTTAATCCATGTGCCTCTGACCTCTTTCATATTTTCTCTTTCCTCTTATATTATCTAAAATTTGAGAGATGGAGTAGTTCTTTATTGAAAATTAAATCTCTCTCTTCCCACACTGACTCTTTGGAGGGAAAGGGATGTAGTTGGTTAATCATGGTCGAATTACAAAATTAAAAAGACTAAGTGATTAAATTTTACATTTATACATGTACATTGGCAGTTTTTTAACAATAAGGGCGAAATTTATTAAACTTGGAAAAGCCGTTTCGGCACTTCGGTAAGTGACGTCACCTTTCCGGCGCTCCGTGCCAAAAAGGTTTGCCACCACTGCTGTATAGCTACCTTTCCATGGACATACAGTATTTAATAGAAAAAGTGTCACATTATATCAGAACACACAAGGGGTTACCACAGGAACTGGGTCACCACTAGAGGCACTATAGCGAACCCAGAATCCGTTACGCCTCTAGAAGCGCTATGGTGTACTAAACGTGAAGGATACAGGATAAGGTGGTACACCTTCACGACGAACTAAAGTGTACTGTGCACACGCGTAGCAAACAGGGAGTGAGAGGAATTAGGAACAAACGTGACTTAAATCAAGGTGTGGATCCTCTGTACCACAGTAGGAGTTGACTCTGGTTAACCCTGAGGTGCGGAGTCTAAGGACTGTACTGAACTGTAACTGTATCACTTGAAGCAGCTAGTAGAAACATCACTCACAGGACCCCTGGGCACCCATGAAACTATAACTCACAGCACCTCCTGGAAACAGCGCAGAGTACGATATCCACTTCTGGCTCAACGCTGCATAGACATATCAGTGCTGGATTCACTGAAGCTGCGATGCTAGCTGTGAAGAGACTCGCTTAGAAGCTGCAGAACCTCTTAGCTGAAGACACATGGAGATGATCCCTTTAAGAAGCTGTAACTTTAGGCAGCAGCAGGCTGTAACAAAGCATAGACAGGTAGGCAGACACTTACATAAAATGCCAGGCTGAAGATCCATTGGATTCACCTATTCAGACTGAGCTGACATTGGAATGACAATTGGTACCCTGTCGCTGACATCACGTGTGACATCAGCCGGCCGTGATTGCTGAGAACCCAGAAGCGTTGGGTTTCACACAGCCCCAGGGCCTGCAGGCATCACAAGAGCCGGAGACATGAGCAGCGCAGCTCAGAGGTAAGCGCTGTTCGTGACAAAAAGTTTCTCATGGCAAGTATCGATCGAAACAAATCTCGCGATACTTACAGCGAGAAACTTCAAGGTATTCTCGCGATTATTTAACTCAGAAAAGCGAAAACGAGCTTTTCCGAGTTTAATAGATTTTGCCCAAATAAAACTGCAGGTTTTACATCAGTAAATTGGCAAACAGTTCTTATTTGTAGATGTTTTTCAGTCCCAGGAATAGATCATCGTCTCACTGGTAAAACTTAATTCATGTGTTCAATATTAATTTATAACATCAAAGTACCATATGACTTAAACAACAGTGAATTCAGTTTGACTGAAACAAGTCAATGTTTAATGTTTGTTTCCAATTATAATTATGGTTGACTAGTCTGGTAAAGACTTGTCTGCTGGAAAGGTTACGGTGTGTGTGGCCTGAACTCATATGAGTGTATGCATGCCACTTATAGCAATAAATCACTCACAATAGTAAATATAACAGTAACTCAAGCAACTAGCAGTCTACTTGTAAACTGTTCCATAGTCTATATTACCAGGGAAATTCAAGAGTACTGTTGCAATGAAAGGGAAGTTGCGGCTTTACGGAAGAAAGGAAGCATCAGTCTTGTTGGACTCTCATGAAGGTATACATAAAAATCCACTGTAAAAAAAAAAATTGAACAAAATCCAGGTGGATACACTCAGCCCTAGTGTAATATGTCATTGTGACGCTATTGTATATTTGGTGTGCTAGTAACCATGCACAATGAATCCTGGTGTGCTTAAAAACAGCTTATTAAGAGTGTCGTTATTGTAGTTCTATGACCCCTTATTATGAGGTACTAACTATACTTTGCAATGCACTTTTTTTTTTCTTTTTGCAGTGGTTGATAAAGACAAATTGATTTTGGATTCAGACCAGATTTTAAAGTGTAACAACACAATATCATCTGTTCTGCAGGGATTCCAAACATAACATGTCCTTTCTTCTTTCCTAAAAACATCATTTTTTTTTTTTTTTTTGGTATATTTTGCCAAAGGCTTGTTCTACTTGTTAGATTGATCTTTATATATGAACGTCTGTACCAAAGAAAACAGAACCTACCCAAATACAAATGGATCATTTTAAACCTGGCTTTCAAGATTTTCAATTAAAAACTATTTGGCAGCATTGATTTCTGGACATAATAAAGTAATGCTGACTGAGGAGGGAGGTCTCAGAAACTTTCACAGAGAACTTGTGGAGGATTGTGAGAGTTTAAAATCACTTGTTGGGGCTGTTGGAATTTGTGCAGTCACCCTCTGTTCTTTATCAGTTGTTGCTCAGGGATCTGTGGGAAATATTCCCTGTATTCATATAGTTATTATTGACATGAATTGGAAGAAATAGTATTTTAAAACAAAGCTACATTTAAGATCAGTTCCTGGGTGTTAGCCTCAGACCTGTGAATGTTTCCCATAGATATGCGGTGGTATAGTAGAGACATACTGGCTATTATACATGCAGCAAGATGAGACAATATAATGCTGATAATATAATGAGAGATAACACGCAAAACAAGTGAGAACATGTATAATTACAATGCACAACAGTGGGCATTTGTATTTTTTCATATTGTTACTATTATAATGTTCATATTGTTTTGTTTATTGGATGCAGTGATGTTGCATGTATAATAGCCGGTATTGATGCGTTTATAGGAAACAGCAATGTTCCATGCAGGGCCAGGCCAAGGTATTTTTGCACCCTAGGCAGAATAATGAAATCACGCCACCCCTCCCCCCCCCATCCTTGATGACTGACACACCTGCATAATCCCACTCTCAGACTCTCAGCCTGCAGCACTGCTTAGTAAGCTAGTAGTGCTTCTATACAGTGGTGGCCCGATGATCTGATTCTTATCCTCTGTGCACTTCTCTGTCTGGGAGCTCAGGGAAATCAAATCATCACCACCTCTGCATAGAAGTACTAGCAGAGTGCAGGCGTTTTACTGCTCAGCGCTGGGCTACTTGCCCCACAACACCCCCATAATGTGCAGCACCCACAACACCACTTTCACTCTGTGCTTTCCCCACAACCCTCCTCCCACATTTTGCTGCCCCCACAACACCCCCCAATCTTTGCTGCCCCCACAACACCCCCTCCCACACTTTGTTCCCCCGCAACTCCCCTCCCACACTTTGCTTCCCCCACACCCCCCCTCCCACACTTTGCTGCCCCCTTTTCCTAGTCCCTACCCTCTGAAGGAGGGGGTGCTATCTTAATACTGACCCCCCTCCTTTCCCCTGTTCCTACCTACCTCCTCCATGGCTTGGCTGTCTCTGCTATACAGCTAAGCGCTACAGCATTACTCTCTCCAGTAGTGATTCAACCTTCTGCCGCTCACAGCAAGTTACATCTTTGCCGGAAGGAGGGATGCTGTAGAGCTAAGCACTACAGCAGAGACAGCCGAGCCACGGAGGAGTTAGGTAGGGACAGAGGAAAGGAGGAGGGCGATCACCAAGATAGTGCCCCCCTCCTGCTGCACCCTAGGCAGCCGCCTACCCTGCCTACCCCTAAGCCTGGCCCGGCCCGGGTATTAACACGTGTATAGGAACCAGTAATGTCCTGTGTATAATAGTCAGTATTGACATGTGTATAGGAATCAGTAATGTCCTATGTATAATAGTCAGTATTGACACGAGTATAGTTCCCAGTATTATCCAACTTGGCCCAATTGTAGAAACTAGACTTTCCAGTTTCCCATATCACAAGAGCTCCCAGGGAAGGAAAGTCCTTTTGAGGGAAGCACTGTGGAGATATTGCTGTAGCGTTAGTCTCTCCCCATTGCTCCATTCAGTGGCTGTCACTTCCAGCGACCCAAGACACTTACAGGAAGTGACAGCTCCATCTTTGTAAATTACCCCTTTATATCTGATAAATGTTCGTATATCCATTTTTTATTTTATATAGCCTATATATACCGTATATGGATGATTCTTAAGGGGGTAAATACTTGGAACATATTGCCTAGATTCAACAGTTTGCTCTTAAATTCACCAGATCAATGTAGTGAAGTAAGGGGCAGATGGCAAGACTCCGGTTTGGAATAAGGCAAGTATGCAGTTAAAAGTCATAGAAAATATAGCCACCAAGTAATGAGCCCTAGAAATAATGTCACCTAGAAAGGGATGGAATTGGCACTTGTTATAATTCAGGAGACTTTAATACAGCAACTTTAGTGGGAGACAAAATGAATGAAATAACATGACAACATGTTGACATTGTCCTTCTTTATGATCAGTCCTACCAATAACTAGTATTTTGACATTTAGCTAAGCAAGGTAAATTTCTAAGGGCATTTTGTCCTTGAAACAGTTCCATGGAAATTATGGGAATATTATATCTCTTTACTTTACATCCCTACACATCACTAGTGGGCCTTATTTAGCAAAGTGAGAATTTGACAATGAGGCATACACAGCCTTAGCCGCACTTCAGATTTTTACCAGTAACTCCATTTTCACTGATATCGCCATTTATTTTATAAAACTGATCCAGATTCGTAGACTGTCTATTCAAAGTTAATCTATCAACATCAAACATCTTTGAGTGTCTATTTTATTATTGCTGCAAAAGCAGCAATCAGTTCATCTCATTTTAACTACTCCACAAACAGTCACCTATTCTCTGCTAGATTCCTTCATTATGTACAAGTTAGAGTTCACACACCCTTCCACGTAGCATTGCACAGCCAAAAATGTTTCATTTATTGCTATTATTTGAAGGGGAAAATAAATATGGCCATTTCCCTATCAGTAAATTAGCTGTTTTACATGTCTGTTACTAGACGAGTCTCGTACACAGCCATGCTTATTTACCGCTAATCAAGGAAACAATACTATTATTTGTAAGAGAGATACCATGGCAAACAGAGACACTAATGAAAGTCAGTTACATTTTTCTGGATACAAGGAAATAGATGTGATTTTAAAGAAATCAAAGTCCCTTCCACCCTAGGCAAACATCTTTAGGTTTTCCCTCAACCAGGAAATCTTAACTGCTTGAAGAAAAGCAGAATGGCGGAGCAAGTAGAAATAATCTATAATCATGTTTCCTCCCATATCTCTATCAAGCCTCTATCTATAAGTATAGTATAGTGATTTTCTGTTCCTCTGTGCCTGCATTCTCATTACAATTCTTTTATTCCTCTTCCTCTCAGACTTCCCAGCATACCCCAGTTATACAGACTACAAAGCATACCCCAGTTATACAGACTACCCAGCATACCCCAGTTATACAGAAGAGAGCTAAG
>WMED01027021.1:0-10705 GCA_019650415.1 Pipa parva | reverse complement strand
GTCTTGCCGAGACTGGAATCCCTTTAAAGCGCTCACTGATGTCTGCGTGCAGGACATCAGTGTGTGCTTATCAGTCAGTGCGAAGTGAGGCGAGGACTCCGCGCCTCACTTTGCACTATCCTGAATTACCCCCATAGTGTTGAGGATTGAGAAAGGTATGTTGAGTGTGGATGGTAGAGTTGGAAGGGGTTGATCTTAACGAATGTACCTCAGTCAGATTGAGGATGTTTTTAGCAAAAGCCATCTTAGGAGTACCCTAATTAAGCTAATAACAATATATTTACCTATATAGTTTAAGTTTAAAAATTTCGGCTCTCAAAAGAAATTTTAATCGACTTACTCTTGATATTTGGCTCAGTTGGCTAATAAGTTTGCCCACCACTGCCCTAAGCCTTACAGAGTCTTAGCCCCACCCAACCCGGCTTGGGAAAGAATGGTCAGGCTGACGGGGAAGATGACAGAGAGAAACACTGTTTAAAGGTACATTTTTTTAAAATACATTTATTTCATTAGTACTACCTAAATTAGCATTAGTTTTGAGGTGACAGGTACACATTAAATCATGTCCAGTTTGTCTTTTTTGCTGCATTAATTAGAAATTTCGGAACTGATACAAGTTTTGCAAGAGCTGAGGAATTATTAATGAAGGGCTGCCATTTAAGAGCTCTTTCATCAAAGTGAAAATTCAACTGTTGATGTAAATTCTCATTATTTATGGTGACTATGATCCGATTCCCAACACCTTATTCATTAAACAACGGATTCCGATGGCAAAGGAGTGAACAGCGTCAGTAGCAGTCTGTTGTGTAATGTGGTGTACTCAGTCAGATAGTAGGAGGCCTGCCATCAGCCCCCTTATTTACCACTTCAGTCTGGCAAAGTAAAACTTTGGCAAATGCAACACAATACACCTTGCCAAATTCACTACTGCAACAGACATTGATGCTCGATGAATAGATGAATAACCTTTGCGCACACACACGAAGTGCTGTGAACTTCCCCATAAGTCTGCAACTGTTGTAAGCATTTGAATTGTTTGTAAATATGCAAAGTTCAGGAAGTGGTGAATAGAAGCAAATTCTGACCTTTATGTGACTGTTACTACTTTCATAAATAACCCCATATTCTTCCTATGAGAGCATTACTGTGTCAGGGACCCAGGTAAATGGTTAACTGTCCTCTGAGCCTAATACGCCACAGCTATTTCAATAAAAATATCTTTTAAAATCTTATTGACACTAGATACATTTTGGTTGTTGTTTTTTGTAGCACATAATTTTCGGGATATAAATCATTCTATAGTTTTCATGTTGTAATAAAATGATTATTCTCTGTGCTACAGACCTAGCTTAATTTGTGTGTGACTAAGCTATCATTGACTACATTTAGACTGATTATTTTGTTTTCTTTATAATTTGCCCCCTCCTGGAAAATATTATGTTAACGCCCATGCCGAGAGTCACCAAAATAGGTTTAAATATCCATTCAGCATGTTGTCTACAGCATGGAGATTAAATATTAAAAAAGCCGTGCATACATATGATTAAAAAGTTCAGATTTCAGTTTGATGTCAAGGAGGAAGAAGCTATTAAAATTAATGAATGGGTTATTAGACAGAGGCTATGAAGAACATCATAGATAATAGCAAGCAAGGTGGATAACAAATGAAATAAAGTTTTTTTTTTCCCTTTATTGTTGCTTTAAATGCTAATATCTCTAAAAAAAAAATGTGTCCTGTAAATGGTGGTTAGAATACTAGCTTAAAAATGCTGCTTCTGGCTTTACTTTTGATAGGCAAAGTTCAGGTATTAGACTTGGTCAAAAATCTAACAACCCGCCAGATCATTGGAGAACTAGACATGTTATTATCCAGCTTTTGGAGGTATTTAAGATGCTTTGACCTGCATCCAGCTGTTGGATGTGTTTGAGATATTTTGACATGGAAAATCAAGATTTCCTGTAACATTGACCTTTTAGCTTATATTGGACAGGTTTCTCCTAAAATAGAGATCCTTTCTGTCCACAGGGTATCATTTGTAGATATCACTTGGTTTCACCCAGTTGCATTGGTTACACGAAGGAAGTAATTCTAACAAAACTGTTTGACTTGGGGCATTGATGACAGAGCTCCAGTGTGGCATAAGGTGACTTTTTCTTCAAAAGTGACAACGGTGACTGATTTGTCTACAACTAAACCTGAACTAGGGAAAAGGTGGCATAGCAATAGATGTATCATTCATTTCTATACAGTTAGTGGGATGTGGTGAGGATGATGTCACTGCACTTCACTAGGGAAATTCACATCACTCACGCATGACTTAGCAACCTACTTCTATTCAACAGACTTCACCAAACTATGCATGTGATAATGACTGTAGCAGTCCTCTTGTTTGACAAATCTATCCACAGCTTCATAAATAAGGAGAAGTGAATTTGTGACAGATGAATTCAGACTTTAGTCAATAAGTCCCTGAGGCTTGGGCTTCTCCTTAGAGTGTCCTTGAAGTGGATTCTTGTGTTGAGAGCAATTTGTTCATCATCAGAAGAGGAAATATCTTTGCCAGTCAATTTCTCCTTATGATTGCAAACCAGGCCTTCCCTGATGGCAGCAATCATGGCATTGTTATTACAGGTAACCTCTGCCTGCATAAAGACCACAGTGGATGAGGTTTGCATAAAATGCAGTAGAGGTGCAGGAGCAGAGGATATTAGCTTTTAGCTGACTTTTTGCTGGTTATTTGGGTCTAAAAGTGGGAACTTGTTGTTTCTGACTTATTTGCTATCCACTTAGTACTTTGAAATTTGCCTATAACTTGCTTCTGAGTTGTTGCATGTAGCTTGACTTAGCAACTTGTACTTTGAATATGTAATTGGCTCATATGGATTTACATGGACCATTTCAGAATATGTTGATTTGTAACTGATTTGTATACATTTAGATTAGTTCAGATTAGCGTTCAGCCTAAACCACAAATGTTTGGCAAACCATTTTAACATCTGAACCACAGAAAGTTTGTTTATCTCTACCCACAGGAGTAGGCCTAATCTGGTAACTCAACATTTCTTCTCAGCTGCCCCTACCAAGTGATTTTCTTATGTGTTTCCCTATGGCAGCACATTCTCTACAGATAGGAAATGTTATCGCAGACTAAAAGCTGGTGGTCCTCTAAAATACAAGTAGCAAAGCAGTAAAAGCTTTTAAAGTATACTAAACCATGAATTTCATATCTTCTCAGTTCTCATTTCAATAAAAGCAACACTTCACCTATATGACTTTTAGTTCTTCAATTAAGAACCACAAAGTGCCTCTCCTTTTTATAATGTTGAGCTTCTCTGATTATGTTCTTTTTTGCTTCTTCCACTTTGGACACCAATAACATATTATCCTTTAAAAGTCTAAATGTATGTTACTAGCTTGCTGTTTGTTCTCTCATACTATGGCTTTTCTCTTAACCATGTCTTGTTGCTAGACACTTCCTGACAACTTCTACTCCCCGGCTTCCAATCAAATGTCTGACGATACAGCAGAAATTTGAGTATTTTTCATATGGAGTGATATTTTATAAAGGCATCCTGCCTTTTATCAAATGTATTTTTATCTGCCTTTTGCCAAATGTATGTTGCCTTTTATCAAGAGATTTGTCTTCACCACGAAGCCAATTTAGAGGCTTTTGGCATTACTCCTATTAATCTTCTGACAATATTTCACTCAAAAGGCTTAGACAATGTGGCCCAAACGCCATCATAAGCTAGGAATTGTCTCCCATTGAAATTAATGTAAAAACTATTGATGTCATTTGTGCAGCTATTCTTAGAGGACAATATTGGCAACCAAAACACCTCAACAAAATTGTGACATTGCCCTTTCTTATGCCTATTGCCAATATGTTGTCATTAATGTAGAAAGATATATTTATGATGGCATTTTCTCTTTTAAACAGATCCATATTGAGATGAGATCACTTCTCTACAATAGTTTTATTCACAATGAACTTTCTAAGATACGCCATGGCTACTGTTTGCAGCGACATTCATGAATATGCACAAATGACTTGAAAATTCAGTTTTTAATAAATATGCCACTTAATGGTGCTATTTCCTTTGTTGCTGCTATTATATATTTTTTAACTGAATTGGTTTGTTTCAGATAACATTTTTCTCTCTTCTAGTCTTTCTGAAAGCAATTCAAGCATTTTCGGCCAGCAGTGTTATAAATGTAATTAGTTGGAAACCTTAGCCTTTCAGATAAAGGATGTTACTCTTGCTGGAGACTTGTCAAGAAACAACACTGATCCAAAGGCTCTGTCTGGAATCCCAGTCATAAAGTAAATCAGTAATGTTATTTTTTGCTAAGAACAGGGATTAGAAATGCGCAAACCAGTTAATAAAGTTCAAGTTCCCACAAATTTTGCTGTCCCGAAATCACTGAAGACGTTCACAAACCTACCCCTAGAGTTCAGGACAAATGTTTACTCAACACCAGCAAAGATATAAAGTCAACAAGTGGTCAAGACCAACCAATTCATTTTGGTTTGTTTGACACAAGTCCTGATACCCAGAGTATTTAATTCTTCAACCTATACTACAATTCCTCCTCTGAGTGTGGTAGTGTGACCACAGTTATTCTTGTATCTCCAAACACTCTGTATGCTTTGTTATTCATATTTAGGAAATCAGCAGATTTGAAGTTGTTTCCTTACATTTGCAGATATAGAGGTTCAGCAAATGCTCATCCAGACTATCAGGATTCATTTAGCCAGTCTGTGAACTCAATCCCTAAGGGAATTTTTACATGTAAGTGAATGCCAAATGCATTTATACTTTCACAAAGGATAAAACTGTGATAGCATGACTCATCACTATTGTAAAGCCACCCTAAGAGCTTCATTGACTAAAGTCTGAATAGTCACGTGGAGCTGCGAATTTACGTCTTTTCTCCACTTTCCCATGTTTGCTTATTGAACAAAGTTTGCAAAGTGGCATATATGCAACCAATCCGGGCAACTACACGAGTTGTGAACTTACGGAGTTCTTTGCATCATTTTGTGTGCACAGGTACTCTTACCATTGACTGAGAAGTGACAATGGTGAATGTGACTAAGTGACAACATGATCTAGGGACATAGAATTAAATAGAATATTCAACACAATTAGTGTGATATGGTGAGACTGACATCACTGCCCTTTAATAGTTGAATTCACCTCACTCCACATGACTTTTCATCCTACCATTTGCCGCTGTCTGCCTTTTCGACAAGTGTATTCTCCACTCAATAGTAAGAACTGAATTCATATCTATTTTGGTGATGTGACTCTAATTGTAGCGAAGTGAATTTGACAGATGAATTCGCACTTTAGTCAATGAGACTCTAAATGTTGACTGTATTTTGGACAGAAAGTATACAGAACTTCAGTCATGAGTACTAGAAATTTAGTCCCCTACCCAAGCACAAAAACTGACTATACCCTTTTCAAACCTACACAAATCATTCAACATTCCACTGTATTTTCCTTATAATGATAATAATAATTAATAATTATAAAACCCTTAAATCTGGATGACAATGTTCCTCCTTCCTGTAGTGGAGAAGATCACGCCCTTAACCCTCACATTCTCTTTAAAATCGACACACAGAGTGTCGGATTTCAGTGCCTAAGGGCTTAGCAGTGAGAAGAAAGTATCAGATTACTAAGCATGCACTAGCAGAATGAGTCATTGTGTGACCTCATTAGGGGGTGGGGCTTCTCAGGACTATTACAGGAAGCAAGTACACACAGAAATGCAGGGGAGACAGGGTACAGGATAAAGAGATGAGAACTGAAAAACACAATTGTTTTTATTTAAGTGTTTCAATTTATCTTTATACATTATAAATATAATATATATGTATAGTTTGGTCAATAACTTTACTTACACTTTAAAGGCAAACTAACCCTGCCTTTTCAATATCTTCTAGGTATGGGATATCAGGCAAACCCCACACTGCATCAATCGCCACTGCACTCTGAGTGTCCTGCTCCACATGCAATCAAGCATATAAGGTCAAGAAAAGAGTCACCAGCTACTGTATGACATAAAGTGAAATGTAGCTAAGCCACCAGTTTATTAGGCCATTACATGTTTTGGGCTTGGTTGCCCTTTATCAAATGTGATAAATGCATTTTTTTTTTTAAATGGCCAATTAATTTCTTCTTGTCTCATGCAGATTAGCCATTAGGAACAACAATTTTCCCTTGATGGCCATTTTTTTGTTTCTTTTACTACAAAATCTGAATTTTCTTTTTTTTTTTTTTAATACAAATTCATTTTGGTTATTACGTGTCTGTTTGTTTATACCCTGTACACATGTGGATATTATTGGCTTGAAACAATTACATTATTCATTCGGTATATGTTTTTATGTCATTTCCTCCCCCCTTTCAATTAAAATATTAATGGTTTCATTTCATATATAATACACAATCTGTTGTTTCTAATTAATGCACACTATTATTTTCTGTATGTGCTAAAAGCTATCTGGCATTTTTTTTTTTTTTTCACTAATGTTTCCCAGCCTCTTTTGGATTGCAAGCTTTTGGTTCCCTAGCATCTCTCAAGTTGTGTATCATTAAGTCTATGGATTGCATGTTCTTTTTGTTCAAGCTTTATGGATTGCAAGCCATTAGTCCCTCTTTATGTTGCGCTGTGGGACAGTTCATTTATAGATTATAGCTTTTTGTGTGAGTGATTTATGGGAATGAGAGCAGTAATTGGGTTCTTTGTCTCCAAAGAGGTTTTCCTAAAAACGCAATCTGTTATTTCAACTAATTACCAGCTCGGTATTGTCTCCTAAATTCTGTTGAAAACATGGTTGAAGGATCATTATGCATGTAATAAGAAATTAGTTCACTTTACAGAGGTATTTCTATTTCTATCAAAATATTTGGTGCCATGTCTTCTATTATATAGCATTGTTCACAAGTCTTTAAAATTTTAAAGTTGAAATGTTATTTTAGTAATGTTACCTGGACAGGGTTCGCAAGAGGTTCAAGGAGCTGAAGCAGTAACTTCAATGTACTATAGATTGTGGAGGAATGGGTTATTCAATAGATGAAGTGAGGAGATTAATATCAGTTGCCTCTTATTCAACGTTGGTACCAAACTTTTTAGCAGGAATCCTAATATGGGAAATGCGCTTCAACTGTTAACAGCTGAAACCTTCTATGGATGCCATTCTATTTGGTTCTGTGCCTGCTCTGAAGCATGGTTTGGCATAGGACTCCAGAAATGCTCTGCGCTATAATTTTGGATACAATTGCATTAAATTAATAGATACGTATTCATGTCTATCCACCCAAAATACTTAAGACCATTCATGCATAAACTTTATTGTGTGTTGCATTTCTTGCACATATTTGTAAAGCCTGTGTATCTTTCATTCTTATGCTACTGGATTTTAGTAAATGGCAAAACAAAGAATGAAACAAACAAAAGTATGAGAGCATTTTCATAATCCATATACTGTGTGTGTGTATATATATATATATATATATATAATTTTCCTAGTTAAATTAGCTGTTCCTTCAGACTTCAGATCAATGTTAGATCAATGATGATTCTGTGACCCAGAAGACAGCTTCTCGGGTCTTGACACAATTTGCATCATGCATAGGACATGACTCCTGGTATGGGCAGAGTCCAGGGGCATAATAACTGGGATGATGTCTCATGCAATTCACTGTCAAATCAGTCTGGAAGGGAGTGAAATAGATTGAACAAACTCTTACCAGGGGAAGTTGCAAGGTTCAAGCATTTGCAAGCAAACTTGGAGTTTATGGATGAAACAGGCATGTTTTAAAGTATAGCTATGAGTGTTGTTACCTATGGCAAATCTTGGTTGATCTCTTTTTGTGATTAGAATTATACTAGTGTAAAGATAGAGCAGATAGTTTCTAGTGGAGCAGTACAAACATTTCCCAATCATACGTAGCAATTGCTAATCTAAAGGAATCCTCCTTATAAAGGTTGGGACTCCCTAGTAGAGGTGCTTGAAGAGGTAACCCCTGGGGTATAGTGTGGTTTCATAGTTCCTGTAATAGGACACTAAATGGAGGAAGTAGAATTGAGAAAATAAGAATAATTGGGTGTGTGGGTGATCAGGCTGGAAGGGAAGCAAGCCCTGCAGCCCACGCAGGAAAACATTGCGGATCAACATTGCAGGAAAATAGGCTGAACTGGATGGACTTGTGTCTTTTTTCAGCCTTATAAACTATGTTACTATGTTACTTGCTCAGACATCAGCCTGGAAATTTACAGTTTGGGGGACTTTTGGGAATTTTGCTCTGGGGCTCATACTAGTGTGTGTAGACTACTGGCTGCAAGGAATGCAGCATTTCTTTAAAAAAAAATCATCTTCCAAATGCATTCACACTATGCACAGACTTTTCCAACCTATTATCAAATGTCTGTGGATCACTGAGTACACAAATAACCATTTAGCCACACTTTATCAAAGTTTGTATATTGTGGCATGTGATGTAAGTACAAAATATGTGTGTGTATGTATGTATGTAATGTGTATGTATGCACAGCACACAAAGGAAATACTGAGGTCTTTTTCATACTACCAAGTTTTGTGTAATACAAAAAAACAAACCAACAACTGTATTAAGAAGTCAGTCTTGGTGTCAGTGCTTATCCTAAAAGGTCCATATAAGAGGGTACACAAAAACATAAAAGTATCTCATAGTGTGGAACACTCAAATTCTCAATGGTTACATTCACAAGGAAATTCTTGTTCTGAGCCTTCTTATAAAACTTTATTAATATCCAGCTGGAGGACTCATACCTCTCAACATACCTTTTTTACAGAGGGACACCTAAGGAAAACAGTGTGCAAAACATAGAAAGATGAGTACTGTAGTATTATATGATACTTTATTTAAAATAACACTTAATTGTTTCAAGTTTTCAGGAGATATTCCCTCTTCATCAGGTCAGGGCACTACTAAAGGATTCACAATTTGTAATATATTTAAAGTCTGTGAGGCACTAAGAAACTAAATGACAAAAAGTCAAAATAATATCAATTCATAACACAGTACTCATCTTTCTAATTATTCAACTGGACTAATATGACTTAAAGGAGAACTATAGTCAGATTACATCTTTTGATATGCAGTACTATACCTTAGAAGCATTTCTCCCCAGTAGATGTTTCATGTGAAGCATAATGATTGAGTAGGCAGCACTGATAAACTCCTGCACCAGGAAATGTGTATGTGACGTGTACCAGCCAGTTTTAAGCCCTACCTACTACTGCACAAGTTAGCTTTCGTTCTGTAATCTCTTGTTTTCCAGATGTAAACAATGAGGCCAAAGGTCAGCACACTGCATAACTTGTGTTCTTGTGTTGCCTGACTTGGGAGGAGGAGGACAAAATGTCAGCTCTCAAGAAAACTAATTAAAATTTTTAACTATTTGTGTCAGCAATTGGCTTAGTATATATTGGCTTATATGTATGTGTGCAGTTATGTCAGCACTATAGTGCAACTTTAAACTATTTTAGTGTACAAGACTGTAATGTAGTATATTAAGACCTGTATTAGGTTTATTTTGCACTTCTCCCTTTTTTTAAAGCCAATGTTGAACTGTATGCCTAATACAGGTTTGTATATACAAAACCTAGGTCTGAATATATTGCAGTCCAGCCTTGCACACTGCATTTTCCATAGCTGACCCTCTTTAAAAGGGAATGTTGGAAGGTATAGATAACTGAATGTGTTCCAACCACTACGCAGCAGCATATCCTCTAGGGAGGGCTCTGTAATAGTGATGTCATCAAATAAAAAACAAATCCAAGACATGCCTTAACATGATAAAAATCCACAGCAAATAACTATACCAAAATAGATCACTAGAGGGAGCTCAAATAACATCTATTATCCTATGTAGAGAAATGATCACCTGGATGCACAACAAACTCAGTAGTCTGAAATAGGCCTGAATGCGCCTCTGGGAAATCTGATCTGTTAACCACACAAGGATTCCAGTGGTAAACGGTCTACTTGGGATAAGGATTATAAAAAAACCTTTCATTGTCGATTACATGTAATAAACACAATACAATGTGTTCATTATTGTCATTTCTCTGCCTGATTGAATGGAATTAAACAGAGACAAATGAAAATTTGCAGTCACTCTGATAATGAAAGGGTTAATTACTTTATAGAATGGCAGCTCCACATGGCCCACTCTGCCGCAGCTTGGCGCCCTCTGCTCACAGTTTGTGTGTGAACTACGGATCAATACATCAATACGCAGAACAATTATTCCCAGAAAACACTGAGAAACAGTGCCAGTGAACAAAAGAAACAGATGTTCAAGGAGTCAAAACTCTATAGCGTGTGTGGGGGTGTAACGGCCAGACCACTGATTTGGATTATACTGTGTACACTATGTACAGGTGTGTGGATGGACAAGGGGGATTGACAAAGTGCGTACAAGCTTTCTTCATGTAAATAAGCACCTGCTGAGAAATGTCTTCTGTCAGTCACTTTTGTGTTAGTCAAATATCCATGATGAAGCCACAAAAGCTAAGGACTGAAACAAAAAATTAAAAATCGGTGTAAAGCTACCCCTTGTGGACTTGCTGGTATAAATGGGAACTTGCATATACTGTAAAGCGAAAAATCTGTGACAGCTATTGCTAAGGATAAAATGACT
>WMED01027020.1:0-10705 GCA_019650415.1 Pipa parva | reverse complement strand
TTAACGAGCAGTTGGACAGGTGTACCTAATAAAGTGGCCGGTGAGTGTGTATATATATATGTGTATATAAAAATTGAACAAATTTTTGAACAAAACAAACCGTTGAACAAATTATGTCACGTGGTGTTTTTGTTATTTTTATTGACGTGTATGTGTGTGGAGGAGTAAACTGAAAGGTGTAGATCAGTGGTTCTCAACCTTCCTAATGCCATGACCCCCCGCGATGATGTCATCACGCCGGGGGTACCTGCATGTGGGCGGATCCGCCTGGAGACGGAGGAGCGGTGTTTTCCGATGGTCTTGGACAACCCTTGTGAAAGTGTTGTTCGACCCCCATCCCATAGGAGTCACGACTCACAGGTTGAGAACCTCTGGTATAAATTCTGATGTTAGGGCACTTATAGATTTAATTATGGATAAGTCTGATTAGTTTCATTCCTGAATGCAGCACTTGCTTCTTTTGCTGCCTACTTGAAGCACCGATCTTCCTGTCGCTCTTGGTTTGCTTCTTTTTAAAAATAGCCCAGTCTCTAAATGTTATTCATTTATGCAGATTTTTCAAGTGTCAGAGAGATGTCAGAATGATAATGTGGTCTTGGCATCCTCAGCAGTGTGTGTGTGTGTGTGTGTGTGTGTATGTGTGTGTGTGTGTGGCAGTGAATCTTACATAGTGGGGATGGTTTAACGAGTAAAGCTTATTCTGCAAAAAGTGCTCTTTTCCAAAACAGACTGAAATAATCAGGAATACTTGTACAAAATTTCAGCATTCGGCTTGTGTTGAGTCATGTAGTATAAACGGCAATAATAGCATCAAGTGCAACCCTATACAGTACATGGTGAATCCTGGACAAGACAAAATCAAACCATTCCCAGAAATAGCATATTTCTTGTTACATACATTGGATTTACTAATCGGCAAATGCCTCTTCAAAACAAGTGATACTTCTCCTCTAGCAAAGAAAATGCATGCATAATAGAAATATGCTAAATACAGCACTCCTCTTAATAAATAAATAAAAATGTTGACTAGCATGACATATATTCAAATACAGTGTGCTTGTAAAACTGTTATTGTAGTTGAATTCATTAATTCTGTTACTTTTTTTAAATTATCTCTATTGATATCCTCCATATGTGTTAAACAAACCTCACCAAGTACCATTGTTTTTTATGGTGCTTTTAGATGCATATTCAGAAAGTGTCTCAGAAAGCTAATTATCATATTTTATAATGATATACTATATTGTATTTGGAGGCGCAGATTATATTTATAGTAACTGGAAATGCACATGGGGGCATTTTCATCTGTTTCCGCTGATGTCCTTTTAACAGTGGAAGAATCTGGTTAACTTTTTTTTTTTTTTTTTTTTGTTTTGGAGTGGAACAGTGAATTCAGGTTTGTAAATGGGGGGTTTACGCTTTTGCAGAGAAATGGACTTTAAAACGGTGTTTTCAAGCCAGATCTTGCAGAGGTTTCCTTTAATATTGCTGGGATTTTTAGTAGAGTTCCTTTTATGTTATCGCCACTTTGTGTTCCTCTGCTGTGGTGGCCCTTTCCACTTTGCATCTAAATCTAGAGTCTGAAACAAAAATATCTTTTTACAGACAATAGAATCAATCCCCTATCCCAGGGATCGGCAAAGTTAAATGAGGAGGGAGAATTTCGCTCCCTCCTCCAACGGCGACTATTTTTTAGTGAGCCACAAAAGGGGGAGGAGTGCACTTCTCACAACCAGATGACCTGCTGACGGCCAATCAGAAGAGCCGTCGGAGGCCATGGGCGGGGCTTCGGAGGTGCGTTCTGAGCCACAACAACAGTGAGAAGTTGTTACACGTATATTTGTAACCTCATTTTATGCACTTTATTGATATGTTAAATTGATTTTCCATTGCATCCCTGTGTGTGTGTCACTGTGAATTGCTGTTTTCCCTAATCTTTGATACTGTTGATTCCATGTAGAAAGGATAAAAAATTATTAGTTTTGATATTTTTGTATAATTTTAAATAGTGATAAAAGAAATAATGTACATCATTAAAGTATGCTATGGTAAGTACTGTATTTTTGTGGCATTATCCATAAGAATGGGTTCACCTGAATCCAACTGAATGTAGGAAACATTTGAGGACGTTTTTCTGTATTGTCGATATTCAGTTAGCAGCTACTGAAAGGACAATACAGGAAAATGCCCTCTAATGTTTCCTACATTCAGTTGGATTCAGGTGAATCCATTCCTATGATTTGAAGAGGATTTTTTTTATCAGCGTTTTTTTCATAGGTGTTTTTTTTCCCTGCTTTTTTGCTATTACAAAATGAATGTCAGTGTGAAAACTCAGCACATTTTTACTCTGACCTCAACTGTTAAATTCCCATTGAAACTAATCTAGTCACATAAAATATGCCGCGTTCCATGTGCTCAAAGAAATAGCGCAGGTGGCGTTCAACGCTCTCAAAGGAACACTAATGTGAGCACTTTTCTTCCATTAGCATTGTTCTCTACGGATTTTCTCTGGTGTCTTTTTTTTTCTTAGCGTATTTTTGCCGGGAGAATTTTTTAAACAATACGCTGTGTACAATAGTGAGAACCTAGCCTATAAGAGCACTCAGACCCCAGGGCAGAATCCTTGTAGATTATATGCCTCCATTAACCCTCTTCCTCATCTCAATCAGAACAACTTCTGGTGACTTGACAGTCAAGTATGACTCCACTTCAGGACAAAACCACTTGATGGCTCAGTAAAATATTCTTCTAATGACGTGCCAATTACTTTGGATGTTACAATATCAATATAATATATGAAGTTATTGAAAAGTATTTCCGGGCATATTACTACATTTTCTTAATGTGACCAACCTTACCAGTCTGTTCTTATTTGAAGTACCCTTTTTCTGATCATTTGAGTGCTTTTCTCTACAATACAAAATGACTGGGTTTATACAGAGCATCCCCCAGACCCTTACCACATGGATACATGCACCTTTAGGCTAGGTTCACACTAGCGTATTGTGCTCAGCGCATAATACACTAGTGTGAAAAAAAAAAACCCCAAAAAACAAACAGCTCAATCCATACCTAGTTTCGGACACACTAGTATGATGGGTCCGGAACACAGTGTGTCACATTTTGGCCGACATATTATACGCTGCACCCAAAATGCGACCACACAGGAAGTGATGTGAACGCTGAAGGAGCGTTCACACTGTTGCTTGTAAGTTCAAAAGAAAAATACGCTCGGTGTTTTTTCTTTCACACTAGCGTATTATGCGCTGAGCATAATTACGCTAGTGTGAACCTAGCCTTACAGTCCTAAAAAGTAAGCAAAGGCTTCTCTGTCATCTTGAAAGTTAAATATTGTGTCTTAGTTGTTTTTACAGCTGCACTTCTTTTGTGAGACTCTTGTTTGCCTTTGAACTGGGATGCATTTGTAAAACATCATCCATAAACCATAACTGCTTACTGATTAAATAATGCATAGTGCTTTTTTTGTTTTTTTGTATTTCTCTAAAGCCCATGTGGAAAATGAAGAGCAGTATACTCAAGCACTGGAAAAATTTGGAGGCAACTGTGTATTTCGTGATGATCCTGACTTGGGAACGGCCTTCCTGAAATTTTCTGTCTTCACAAAGGAGCTCACAGCACTTTTCAAAAACCTAGTAAGAAACATTTTTCTATCATTTAATTCAAATGGAAATGTATTTGCATAATGTTGAAAACAGACATGTCAATATAGATGATGTAGAATAACCATCAAGAAGACAATTTTTAAAAAGGGGAACTATAGTCAAATTACATCTTTACATATGCATTACAATACCTTAGTGAGAAATGTTTCTCCCCAGTAGTTGTTTCATGTGATGCAGAATGATTGAGTAGGCAGCACTGAAACTCCTGCACCAGGAAATGTGTTTGACGTGTACTGGCCAGTTTTCCATGAAAAGGTACCCTCCCTTGGACATTTTTGCCTACTTACTACTAAGCACATGTACACAAGTCCGCTTTCCCTCTGTAATCTACTGCATTCCAAGCTTAATTTATACTGCCAAAAGGTCAGCACACTGCTTAACCAATAGCAGTCAGGCAGCTTTTTCTTCTGGTGTAGGACAGAAAGGAGAGGGAGAGGAAAATGTCGGCTCTCAGGAAAACTAATTAAGGGAAACAAACTGCAAGTATTATTTCTTCTCTAAACATTTTTTTAACGATATGGGCGAAATTTATTAAGAGCGATAGCATTGTTATCGCGATATCGAACGGGTTTTTACCAATATCGAGATCAGAATTTTACCGATTATAGATACTACCAATATCACGAAATTGAATTTCGACTGAACCATTGATTTCAATGGCAGAATGGCTGAAATATCGATATCGGTAAAATTCCATTATCGCAATATCGATGGTATCCGTATTGCGATATCGGTAATTTACCAATTTTAATAAATTTCGCCCATTTTGTGTCATCATTTGGCTTAGTATAAAGGAGTTTTATATGTATGTGTGCAGTTATATCAGCACTATAGTGCCCCTTCAATTGAGCCATGCAATACAAAATGTCTTCCTTAATCCCTTGTATAATTTTATTTATTAAGCGCCACAAATGTATACAGCACTGTACAATTTAGCAATACAAGTACAATATAGACAAATAGTTGTAGCCACCATGCTACTCTCTAGCTTAGTTATCAATGAATTAGTTTATTGGTTATTTTTCTTGCATCCAAAGCATTTTTGAACTGAATAAAGGAAAGCGTCAGTCCTTACTGCAAAAAATACATTTCAATGATGTTATTGAAACACTAATTTCTTCTAATTTACCTGGATGCCCTTGTCATTTGCACTATCCCCTAAATCAGAGGTCCCCAACCTTTTTTGCACCAGGGACCGGCTTTAAGCAAGACCAGTTTTCCATGGCCCGGTGGGGTGGTGGTGGGGCAGGTGCGGAGCTTTGGTCATATGGGGGTGGGGTTATGGAGGGGTGGAGCTTAGTGTACTGCTGCTGTACACCGGGAGCCGCTTCAATGAGGCCTATCTGCTGCCCTGCCCCGGCACGCCCCACATAACATGTACTGCCGGGGGCGAGTCAGTGAGGAGAGCCTGCCGCCCCACCCCGTCCTGCATAATGTTCTCTGTCGGGAGCTGCGAGCTGTCACGGCTACAGCAGAGAACATTATCAATCCACAAAGAGCGTGCTCTGACCAGGCGCAGGGCCACAGAGCTAGCTGTCAGCGGCGCCGCAGACCGGCTGAAAAACTCCAACGGCCCGGTCCTGGTCTGCGGACCGGCGGTTGGGGACCTCTGCCCTAAATAATAGTAATAATTACACAAGCTTTACTTTTTTTTTTTTTTAACACTAATTCTGTTCATTGCCACATTTTCTTACTCATAAAATTCTTTAGATTTATACCTGAAGCCATCCAATCCCTTTAATAATTTGATGGCTTAGTACTGAACCCTTCCAGGTGTCTTTCTGGTTTTTATACTAAAAATTGTACCTTCTATCACAGGCATTTCAAACACTGCGCTAAAACCAGTGTGATGCTCATGTGTTATGTTTCATTTAAATTGAATCTAATTGGCTTTTCTCTATCCAGCGTTCCAGTCTTTCTGTAGTAATATGATTCAGATTTGAAGAGGCCGTGAAAAGCCTGTAATAAAGAAAAAATGTTTAAAGACTCATGTTTTCCAAAGCATAGTGTGTATATATATTTAGGCAATTTGTAAGTCCTGGAATTTTTGTAAATGAAGCACTGTTACAATAACTAGTAAAAGTGTTTCATTCTTGTTCAGTCAGAATGTTTTATTAATTTTACTGTGCAGAGTATGCTGCTGCTGTTTTAAGGACTTATAATGATTTTGGGGTAACCTATGATATTAATGGGAAGCTTCTGTTGCAGCGCTCAGTCATATTCTGCTTTTCTGCAAGATGTGTTTTTATTATGTGGCTGAAATGTAATATTGCTATAAGCCATACCATGATGCACCTGCAGCCATATTTCTGAGGTCTGAGTGTTGGAGATGATATTATAATTGACTGATGAGAATTCTGGTCAAATAATTTTTACTCCTGAGCTAAAACTAACCTTGGAATCTACTACAATTATGTTGTACTTTGGGGAAGAAGGTTATATTGACTTCTTGAGCGTGCTAAGGACCAAAACCTCCCATGGAGAGCAATATCTATATGCTGAACCTCCTATCTGGGTAACTGTCAGTTTAGGTAAGCCTTATGTAACTCATTAAGTTTGCAGAGTTTTGTTGGGTCATGGTCGGAGCATGTCTCAGCAGTGCTCGGTTTTTTTATTTTTAAAATTTTTTTTTATTATTTCCAAATAAATTTTGTTTGTTCTCTGTATTCTTGCATTAAATAAACTGAATGAGTCTAATGTGGATCCATTACTTTGGTGTCATAATTACTCCACCTGCTCAGAATTCAAGCAGTTAAGACCCACTTGAGCTCTTTAGCTAGTGTATCTGTAGTACATGCAAAAAAATAGGTGCACAAATTGTTATACTCAGCCACTTTAAGGGAACAGTCTGGCCGAAAAAAAACATTTGTTTATTTATGCAAATTAACACCTTTTAGAAAATATTATTTATCAAATTGATTTAAAAAGTTAAAATTCTTACCTGTAAAGAAGTGCTATACAGCAATTTCATGTTGCATACCCCATTTTCCAACACAGCCAGCACAGCGCTACGGCGTCAGAATCAGGCGATCCCTCTCTCAGGAGCCCATAGGCCACGCTCCTACTGAAGCCCCGCATCGGTATTTCCTAGAAGTAACATGGAGAGCGTACACATCCTCAGTACATCCTCCCTAGATGATGTGCACGCTCTCCATATGACTTTTAGGCAATGCCGATGTGCAGCAAGAGAGGAACGTGCTCCTGAGAGGGAACTCCTGATTAGGACACTGCAGAGATGCAAGCAGTGTTGGAGGATGGGGTATGCAGCACAGAAGTGCTGTATAGCACTTCTTTACAAGTAAGAACTTTTACTTTTTTAACATTTATATCTTTTAGTAAATATTCATTTGCATAAATAAACAAAATGTTTTGGTTTTATTTGTTTTTTTTTTGGGCTGGACTGTTCCTTTAATACTAATATCAATGTTTTATTTCTTAATGAACTGTGCCAAAAAGGCCAACTCGTATTGAGAACTCTAAATTGTTGGGAAGACTTAAAGGAACAGTTTAGGCACCAACAGTTATTTGCTGTCTGTTTGGCACTGTTAAATAAAAGTAAAATAAATGCTTTCTGTCATATAAATTATTTATTTATTTCCACTCTTCACAATTTAGCACCAGTTTGTTACTGAAGCTCCTCCCCTCTCTCTGCCACTTCCTGTTCAGTGTTAAGGAATTGACTGACAGGCTGGATAATGCTGAATAACCAATCAGAACCTTTAAACCGTCATCCACCTTTTTTTATGTTCTTTACCTCTGAAAGGTGTAGTTAACCCAGCAAAAGCAATTGTTAAAGAAAGGGATGAAAACATTCACTTTCTTTTTATATGGATTTGGTCTCTCTCTCATGCTCAATATCAGCGCTTGCTACTGACAGTATACACCATTAGCTGTAAGTATTGTAACTGCCTATGGTTATTCATTAACTATGAATTTTGACCTTCCTGAGACGCTGTTGTGTCAGTGACACAAGAATCCAACCAGGAAGTAAACACAGAAGGAGCTGTGTACTGCTACACAGATGGAATAATTAATACCTTTCATAAAAGACTGAGTACATGAGAAAAAAAATGTATTATGCATTTACAACACACATTACTTTTTTATTAATTGGGCCGGACTGTTCCTTTAACCTTTAAAATTCTTTTTGAAATGATACATGATACATATTGGCTTAATTGGTTTCCAGTTTTCTCATGTCAGGCTAGGTGTAATCTTTACTGGACAGTTTGTAGGACATTTAATATAGTGTGATCTGTATGTATGTTAATCGCAGTGTAACCGAGACCAGTAACTGAGCTGGCAGGTGGTCTGATTAGAACAATAATATATTTCCTAACACCCGGGCACTATAATTATCATTATCCTCAGCTAGACAACAAAAGGATACAATGTCTGTATATTTTATAGCTGCTCCAGGGTATTCCATGCTGATTCAAACTGTGGAATTTTTAAATCTATATAAACCTCTCTTGTTGTTAAAATAACTTGGGTGAGTAGATTTATAGTTTTAATTCCTGTATGTGGCATAGTAAATCTTTCCTTTTGTCATGTGGTTTTAAAGGCTTTGTTGGTTTCTACCTTCCATCTAGTAAACTACCTTTATCATGCCTGCGCAGAAGCGCTGTAAGTTATGGCGTGCCTGCGCAGAAGCGCTGTAAGTTATGGCGTGCCTGCGCAGAAGCGCTGTAAGCTATGGCGTGCCTGGGCAGAAGCGCTGTAAGCTATAGCGTGCCTGGGCAGAAGCGCTGTAAGCTATGGCGTGCCTGGGCAGAAGCGCTGTAAGGTATGGCGTGCCTGGGCAGAAGCGCTGTAAGGTATGGCGTGCCTGGGCAGAAGCGCTGTAAGTTATGGTGTGCCTGGGCAGAAGCGCTGTAAGTTATGGTGTGCCTGGGCAGAAGCGCTGTAAGTTATGGCGTGCTTGCATAGAAGAAGAAGAAGAAAAAAAAAAAACACTGAAAATGCCCTCAAAATGCATGTTCTAAATTATTATGCACAGCAGAGTTTTCAACCTTTCATTTTTATTAAGAACAACAAAAAAAGGTCATTTTTCAAATTATAAGCATTAGCAGGTTATTACAAACTGAAATCAAACCCTTTTCAAGTCAAAACTTTATTCTAGGTGATATTACATTTGCACATAGGACCCCTTGTTTGAAAGGAGCTTCTGAACTCTCTCATCCATTGAATTTGTCAGTTTTTGGATATTTTCTGCTTCAATTGTTTTGCATGAGGACAGAATACCATCCCAGAGCTGTTGCTTAGATGTGAACTGCCTCCCGCCATCATAGACACTCCTTTTGATGATGCTCCAGAGGCTCTCAATGGGGTTGAGGTCAGGGGAGCATGGGGGCCAGACCATAAGTTTGTCCCCTTTTATGTACATAGCAGCCAGAGATGCAGATGTGTTATTTGCAGCATGAGACGGTGCATTATCATGCATGAAAATTATCTTGCACGGTTCTTCTTTTTGAACCATGGCAGGAAGTGCTGTTTGAGAAACTCCACATACATTATGGAGTTCATCTTTACCCCTTCAGGGATCCTAAAGGGGCCGACAATCTCTTTCCCCATGATTCCAGCCCAAAACATTACTCCACCTCCTCCTTATTGGCGCCATAGCTGTGTTTGCATCCTCCACTTCATCTATCTGGACCATCGAGCGTTGCACAACACTCATCAGTGAACAAAACAGTTTTGAAGTCAGTCTTAGATAGATATTTATTTGTCAATTTCTACATATGTACATGAGCACATACAAGTATTGAAATTACGTTTCTCATCTCTCCAGCATACATGACAATGGGGATAGGAATATAAATTACAAGAACCAATAGGCAAAAAGTAAAGTGCAAATGCAAGAAAGTGCAAGTGCAGATATACCATATATAAATAGAATACAATAATACAATACAATAAAAATGAGTAATATGAGGTGTAAGTGCGTATCAAAGGGAGAAAAAAAAAGGGATGAGGGGATATTGAGCTTGGAGGCAGTTTGAGTCAGAGTACTTATTGAAATTACAAGGTCAAAGGGAGTGTTGATAACAGGAGGGGAGGTTAATAGGTGAGAGAGCGAGGGGAGATAAGGGGGGGAGGTAGAGCAGGGAGAGAGTTCAGAGCTCTTACAGCCTGGTGGGTGAAACTGTTCTTCAGTCTACTGGTTCTAGCCATTAGACTGCGCATTCTTCTCCCTGAGGGTAGCAGATTAAAGAAACAGTGAAGAGGGTGGGTGAGATCACCTGCCACATAGAGGGCTTTCCGAAGGAGACGGGAGTTATATAAGTCCTGGATGCAGGGAAGAGAGGAGCCAATGATTTTCTCAGCCGTTCTTACAATGCTTTGTAAAGATTTCCAATCGGATGCTGATCAGGCGATGTACCACACAGTGAAGCAGTTGGTCAAGATACTCTCAACAGCTCCTCTGTAGAAGGTGGTCAAGATGGATGTAGAAGCTCTTGCTTTCCTTAGTTTGCGAAGAAAGTAGAGGCGTTGATTGGCCTTCTTGGTTAGTGATGATGTATTGATGGACCAGGAAAGATCTTCAGTGACATGTACGCCCAAGAACTTGGTGTTAGTCACTCTTTCCACAGCAGCTCCATTTATGGATAGAGGGGCATGTTGTGGGCGGTTTTTCCTGAAATCCACTATAATTTCCTTAGTTTTGACAGTGTTTAGAGTGAGGTTGTTTAATGTATGTATTGTTTGGCCCACTGGACCTGTTTCTGCTTGTGTGCAGTGGATAGAGGAGGTTGACAGGATGGCTTACACACAGATGCAAACCTCTGAAGGACCCTGCATCTTGTTGTTCGGGGGACGTTGGAGGCACCAGCAGCTTCAAAAACTTGTCTGCTGCTATGACAAGGCATTTTTGCAGCTGCTCTTTTAACCTGACGTACTTGGCTGTTAGAAAGAGTCCTCAATTTTCCCTTATCAGCACTCACACGTGTGTGCTGTGAATCAGTTACATACTTCTTGATTGTGCGATGATCACGATGAAGTGTCTTGGCAATGTTGATTGT
>WMED01027019.1:0-10706 GCA_019650415.1 Pipa parva | reverse complement strand
ACACGCCAGTAACATCTCCAATTGGTAACACGCCAGTAACATCTCCAATTGGTAACACACTAGTAACATCTCCAATTGGTAACACGCCAGTAACATCTCCAATTGGTAACACGCCAGTAACATCTCCAATTGGTAACACACCAGTAACATCTCCAATTGGTAACACACCAGTAACATGTCCAATTGGTAACACTGCAGTAACATGTCCAATTGGTAACACACCAGTAACATGTCCAATTGGTAACACACTAGTAACATGTCCAATTCCCATCCACCAAATGCAAGAAACTTCACAGATAAATATAGAACAATGTGTCCAATAGCAAGGTAGTTTACTTACTGCATTTTATTCAAACTCCATCATAACATGTTTCAGGCAAAAATGATCCATTTCTCAAATCTCATACATAGTGTTTGACTGGTTCGGGAATGTTGAAAGAAGGTTCACCACCCCACCCCAAAAAAAATGTGGATGTTTGTTTCACTCGTGTTGATTAAAATTAAAAGGTTTAATATCCTTTGCAAGAGCATAGTGCAGCCCTGTCTTGTCCTTAATTATGATCTTGGTTGAAGAATGTCAGATGGTCCATTAAACAGTAAGAGGGTTATTCTCTAAAGTCCGAATTGTTGCATATAGGTGCAAATTCACCAGATAAAGACAGTCGGAATAGGCTGCTACTGTCGCAGGCGCGTCTTTATAATGAAAATATTGTCGCAGTTCTGACTTTATTATGGGAAAATTGTCACGACTTTATTATGGGGAAATTGTTGCGGATTTGCTATGGGAATCCACTGTTTGAGAATTCGACAGTTAAATTTGCAACTTAGTGAATAACCCCCTAAATATCAATGAAGTATACATTTACACTGAAAGACACTAGACTTTTCAGCAGGGGAGTGTAGTTAAATTGCTACAAATGTTTCCATGTATTTCTGAAATTATGCATGCAAAAGAAGAATAAAAAATCAAGTATATGGCTTGGAAGGGAAAGACCATGGGTTTGTTGTGTTGCTGGTATGTAGTCTAAAAGCACAATGACAAATATGATTTCGTAGGAGACTTTAACATTTGCCAGATGTGTTATATGAAATGTGTTATATGCAAGGATGAATGACTTCTGTAAAAAGTTAGAGTTTTACTATTTTAGGTAAATGCATAAACTACACTAGTTTATATTAAATACCTAATTTATTAAAGGTAAACCTGCATGAATAGGAGTTCACCTTTAACCAATGGAAACTTAAATCCTGGAGATGTGAGCTAAGCCCAAAGAGAAACCTAATAATGTATCTAAAAGAGGATGGAAATTAGGTTCTCGCCCACCATAGCTTTATATGGAATATTTCTACAAAAAAGCCTTAAAAACATACTACATGTATCAAGCTTCCTTGCACTAGAAAAATGCTAACTATTGTCTGAAAGTATACATAGTATAATACACCAATCCCATGTCAAATATTCACTAGAAGATGAATTGTGAGATCCATTACACTAAGGTAAAAACCTGTTCAATGAGATTGAGGACAAGATAGGAAAGCTGTTTTATAATCACCCAGACTGAAAACATCAAATTTTCAAATTATTAGTAGACTACAAAAACTGCAGTTAACAAAACAGGAATAAAGAATAACTAAGTGTTACCAATCGGCAGTACTGGGGTCCATAAAAGGATTCCTTATTATTCCAAATGATGAATTACCTGTAAATCCAGCCTTGCACACACATATATAACTTCCAGCAGAGTTGAGGCAGGTAGCATTAGGGGAGCAGGGATTCATCAGGCATTCATCTATATCAATACAATGTCTTCCATTTCCTGTGGCATAAAAACTCCATGAAGTAAATTGTTGTTATTAGTATATTTTGAATTGCTTAAATATACATTTTTTTCCCTATTTTACTTACCAGTAAATCCTTGCATACAGGTGCAGTTATAGCTCTGTAAGGTGTTGGTACAGTCAGCCAATAAAGAACAGTCATTTGTTTGAGAGCACTCATCCATATCTGGTAAATTAAAAGACATATATAAGGATTGGAAAGGCCTATCTGAACAGAGTTGAAAATATATGCTTGGGTTTAATTTAGCCTTTTCTCTGAATGCCCCTGCCTGGCCAATGACTTTATTGTTTATCTGTAGTACCGTTACTGCCAATGAAAGCACATCTTCTTGTCATGGTTGTCTTACCTAAAAAGTTAACAATGTCAGGCAAGAGACTTTTCTTTAATAGGACACTAAACCCTATTATGATCAAGTGTCATTATATATGTAATGTGAGGGTGTTGTGTTTGAGTGGAGATATTTTGCCCCAATAATGTGAACAGACTTCTGGAGGTCTATCCAGGTTTTATAAATCACCCCAGCTGCAGGCTAGAGCCTAGTTAAAAGGCAGCAGGGGAACCAGTTGGGTGTGATTGGTGTTGATAATGGAGGAATGTGTTCTGTGGATGGTGCTGTGAGTCTGTGTGAGAGAAACAGGGACCTGTGTATAAAGACCCTGTCATGGCACTGTGGCTGTACAGCTCTTTGATACCCTAAGGAGAGAAGCCCAGAGAAGGGAAGGTATATTTTGTTTTTTCTAAATCAGAACTGCATGAGTTGCCTTTACCCACTGTTTTTCTGAGAAAGGGCCATTCACTCTGAAAGTAGTGTTCAATTGTTTTTTGTTACTTTATGTTTTGCAGAGAAAAGCTGTGTTTAAGTTCATTTTGTGGAAATGAAAACTGAATACATAAGAAACTCGCTATTTGCAGTATGTTAATCACAAAAGACTGCTAAAGCATTTGAGTGATTCCCTACAGGATATAAATACTAACATTAATGTTGTTGGATGTAACCTCTTAGATACAACGTAAAATGATTTATATTGATAATAGAATTACACATTTGTATTGTAAGTCCTTTGACCTTGCAGGGTCTGTCTGTTTGTATCTGATTGGATTTTGTATCCTATCTCTTCGGTCAACAGCAGGTGCACTGAACATTCTAATTAACACAGTTGGTGACAACTGTAAAATGATGTTACAGTAATACCTTATTAAAAATATTTTCTAAAATTATATTATTATTTCACTTTGATAAAACTGCATAAGCGTGTATTTCATACATTCTGTTTTAAAGGTTTTGTTTATGACACAACTTGTGAAATAATAGAGAACTGGTATGCAACACATAGGCTACTTGAATTCACAGTGTATAAAACTAAAAAGAAGAAGAATGCCTCATGCCAAAAAGATATCGGCCCCATATAAGGTTTCTCAAACATGAATTGGTGGGGCTGAAGTCCAAACTGTTGCTCTCACCTGTACAATGCATCCCATCACCTACTAGTCCATTTGGGCATGTCCCACAGCCAATACTAGGGTCACATGTCACTCCAACAAAGCAGTTCTCACAAGGGTTGATCTTTTCCAAGCAGAAGGTACCTGAGTAGTTTCCTACACAATTACAGTCTGCAACCTATGCAAAGGCAGTATTCCCAGTTTAGCACTGTATCCTATAATATTGGTATGAACAACATTTAAAACTGGATTTAAAAGTGTGCATGCAGAACAGCAGCACTTACATAAAGAGAAGAGTTCTTGATTTGGCTGATCTGAGTAAAGTCACACTCGCTTTCCAGACGGCAGATGCATACAATGAAAGAGAGTTGGAACAGAGAAGAGAGATTTTGTGAATCCACTGCCTCCAGCTGAAAGGTGAATCCCTCTGTGTTGTATGGAGCCCAGGTTATAAGTCCTGTTTCTGGTAAGCAACAAAGGTTAAGATCATTTAGTAGATTAATAATTTACCTCCATGCGTATTGATGTACCTTCATTTTATTAAAGAATGGGGTGAAAAGAATATAGATTTTACTTGCCAAATATAGATTCTGCAGCCACACATACTCTTCATTATGACTGATTTTTTTTAAGAACTACTTAAAAAACTATTTTGGTTAATAGCAGACATTTTCCTGTAATGTATCCCTCTTTGTGTGTGTAGATAATAGACACATGTTTATTACTTTGAAATAGCTTATATATTGTTTGATATATGGGCAAATATTGAGCAAATTGAGGTGGCTATGTCTAGGGCTTGGAGTCTAAGAAGCCTTTGATCTTCATCCTTAAACCCCCACAAGGAGTTATGGATTTGTGGAACTCACAGGTTGTGGCCCTTGGGATAGCTGTCCACTAATGGTACTAGGAAAAGCAGATCTGGCAAGGCAAGTAACTGTACTCAATGGAGAAAAATATACACAAAGTCCAGAGTCAAAGAAAAGGCACCAGAAGTGCAATAGTAGGAGCATGTAAAAAAGTATGTCAATGGTTTCAGGCGAGAGATAGAACTGGAGACAGATATGAACACAGACAAGGATGCCGCTGTTGACCCACAACAAAACAGTGAAGAAGAAACAGGTAAGTTTCAATCCCTCCAGAGGACCCTTGAATTTTCAGGAAAACAAAGAAACAAAGATGGAACGAATAAATCAAACAAGAAGCATAATCAACAATGCAGGTGTGCTTCTCAGGACCATCACTTTGCCAATGGACAAAATGTTGGTGCATTAGGAGGGGATGCATCAGAAGACAACTGGTTATTAATAGCGCATATCAGAAGAGAGATATGAAATGCAGTAACAATACAAAGATTCTGTGTCAATGCAAGCTTCACCACAAGCAGATTCACAAGTGTTAAAAGCAATTTTCTACTCATCTTCTTATCAGATTTTATTATCCACCGAGAACAAACTTTCAAAGAGATAGTTGCTCCTTTCAAAAACTATTTCAAAGATTTCAGAAATGAGAGATAAAGGGAACCTGTTTTATATAAACCCCAATAATAAAAGCAGAGCCTCAACCTGCCATAGCCCACATATTCCAGTCTACAATACATACAGTACATTCATAGCATGGTTCTGACATTAGACCCCCCCAAGATGGTTCCATTGCTAAATAAACCTGTTGGAGCTATGATCAGTTTTGTTATGCTTTTGTGTATTGATCTAAATACATTGAGATAGTTTGATTCTTTCTGCCTGTCCTAATTTGTAATAATAATTGTAAAAGTTTTGGTAGTATTGGTGATATTGATAATCGTCAGAGCTCATTTTCTGCCTTTAGAATAACAGATGCCAAACTCCCAAGAATACTCTCCCTATTTTATTTGCATCTCTTTGCATTTTTAGGAATGTACACTTTGATTTCATGCAATGCATTGGCAAAATACTAACCAGTCACATTAAGGCTCACAGAACTGTATATGGTAAATTTAACTTCGGCCCCATTAGAATTGTATTTTTTCTGCACTTTCTTATTTAGAAATGCTTGAATGATGCTGTCTCCAATAATGATAGGTGGGAAAGAATCTGAAAAACATAATACAATTTATTCAGCAAGTCTACATTGTTATTTGTTCTAGTGCGTCTAAAGCTCATCTTGGTCCTCAGTTGTCATTCTATTTTCTGTAGCTTATACTGAAGCTGTGTAGATATGTAAAATACAAGGCAGGAGGATTATGAATAATGCAGAAAACTATTAAGGTAAAGTTAAGTTATCATATCTGTTCCAACTTCCAATATACTTTTGAAACATCATTATCAGGCTTCAAGTCTTTGCAAAATAATTTTGTTTAAATTAAATACAGTCAATAGAGCACTTCTAAATGCATTTTTGTAGAACTGTCCCCAGTTTTTCTGCTTAATTCTCAACAAATGTAACTGTATATTTGGCATAAGGCTCAACTGTGCAAAGATTTTTTTTCATCGGATCCATTAACTTACTGAGGGTATAGTTGGTTCTTTGGAAACTTTTTGACACTTGTTGAGTTATAAGACCCAGGCTTAAATTCCCAGTTGCAAGGGTGTCATAAATACATTCTGTGTAATTAACGCATGCAGACAAAGCCTCTTGATATTTTACATTATTAAACAATATCAGGTCATTGAAGAAGTGTGGAGTAAAATTGCTTGGATTTGACTGTGATGGATTCAGGGTAAATAAGCTCTTATTGTTGACTCTCCCTATTGAAAAAATGGATAGTTTACTAGCAAACAAAACAACAAAGGCAATAAGTCTGTTTGTTTAAATATATTATACAGTACATTACAACACCTTTTATTATAACCTGGTTTATTGAAAGTACTGAAATAATTTTAATATACAGTATATAGATCTAGTAATCTGGGTACTGCTTTGATAACATAACTCAATCTTTTTCTTTGTTAACTAAACATTTATTGATGGAGACATATTTTGCATACAATTAGAATTGGCAGTAATGTGTATGCCTGATCATTTAAGGTATAATAATATAGCAATATAAAAGAACATATCTGGATGATTGCAATTTTAAGCTGTCTATTAGCCAGGAAAAAGATCACAATAAGAAGATACTGTGTTATTACAGTCACAAATACTGTTTAAATGTTGTTCAAAACAGTTATTGTTGTTCATTACGTGTGAATGCATCAATCAAAAACTAAGGTCCCATTCAAATTTGTGGAAGAGTCACCCACATGTCATTCCATAGTAAAATATTTCTTCCTCTGTGCTGCTGATAGAAATAATTGTTCCATCTGGTTTCAGAAAATCATTCTTCTTATTTAAGTCCCACGTCCCTAAAATAAAAGAGAAATATGTTGAGAATATAAAGAAGTTTGGCCGTAAGAAACATAATAATTTCACCCAAATAATATATTTTTTTAAATAGAGTTTGTGTGACAAAGTCCTATTGAAATGTGATAATTTTATAAACTTATATGGTTTATTCTTTATTTTTCCTTGTAGATTATTTTACAAATGTTTTGATTTACCATTGTAGCAACATGTATTGTATAGGACATTCATAAAATCTCAACAGTATAAATATTATATATAATAACATAATCTTATTTATTTGTTATAAATTTCCTACGCGTTTGCCTACTTCCTTTCATGATTGCAGTAAAATGTTATGGATGAATGCTATAGTTGAAAGATATTCACAAAACTAAAATAAATAATTATTCATGAATAGTTGCTATGGTGCATGCAGTGGTTTACAACCACAACAAGAAAAAATATCACTGCACATCACCTGCTTGTGCAATTCTAATTTGCTATAAAATGAAAACCATTTTTAGAGTACAAGATAACCCTGCTAACCAAATACTTAGGGTCAATAGTAGGAACCTAAACTTCACAAGTGATTTTACAGTTTCTTAAGCAAATGAAAAACTGAATGAGGAGCTGCACCCCCAAGCTAATACTATATGAATAAATATAAAAATATTAAACTTAGTTTCCTTAATTTACTTAACAATAGTACTCACCCAGCAAACCTTGGGTTTTGTTTATGAACCGCAGTGGAAGGTTACAAACGGCATTGAGGATTCCAGCATAAATGGACACAGACACTGTGAGGGTGCCTTCAAATGTTGCAGTTAAAAAGTTATTCTTCAAGAAGAACACAGCTGGATTGGAATTATTAATCATAGCTTCCATGTCTGTGAATTAGTGCAGGTCATTAATGATTTTCACTTTTATCAACATTAACTCTAAATTTAATGTTCTCACCTTCAAAAAATGTGAATGAGACCATTTGACTGTTTAAATAAACATCTATAGCATTGTTACTTGCAGGATACCACTCCACCTACAAAAATAAATATATAGAGAGATGATTTATTGTAAATATCCTTCTGGAAGCCGTTCTGGGGAATAATGGTTGTGTGTGTGTGTGTATATATATATATATACCTGTATATACCGTATATTATCATCAATAAAAAAAGTTTGAAATCATTGTTTATGAAACTTTAGGCAGCTGAACATTTATAATGCAGAACACTACTCAAACAGCAGATTACTCTGAGAAGAGGTGTTTAAATGAACTTCTGTTTGAAATAGGTTTTGTTTTTTTCTATATTACTTTGGTTATTCAATTAGAATCAGATGCTTTCATGATGCTTCCATTCCTTCATAGTTGCTCTGAAAGATGTGAAGAGCAGACAAATAATTCAATTTCATTAAATGAACTGATAAGGGACAAACACCTGCTCTTAGGTTTCAAGACCTTCGGGGACAGCCTGCTAGGCAGACGGACCAGTAGGTAGACAGTGGGAATACAGAATGAAAAGCTTTTCAGACTGGGTGTTGTAAGGTTTTCTGTCAGGGCCACCAACAGGGAGTTACAGGGGTTAATTCTGATTTCAGTTTGGTAAACCCATTGGGCCTAGACAAATAGTCAAATGTAGGTTTATGAGTAATGCAAATGATGTCTATGACTTATTGGGTACTGATCAATGTAAGTGGACAGTTTGAAGTGTAACTATTGTCTGTATAAACATTTTGGGGGGCTCCGTTTGTCAATTTGTCGGGTGCCTTTTATATGGAGGACCTACTTTTTATATTTACCTTGTCATAACATATAACAATATACCCTCACTACTGCCTAACAGAATCAATTTATTGTGTATACAAATATAATGACACTCACTAGATAAAATACAGAAATGTAATGCTATCTAGAACATGTTTATCCAAATAAACCTGTCAGCACACCTCCCCAGCTACAATCACACATGCTTCATATGAGGGAACCTATGTATCATATCTATATCATACAAGGTACACTACTCTGCATATTCCAGCTTTATACTAAACTGTGCTTAATAAGAACTATGTAATACGTTGGGGAAAAGCTAGCCTTATACAAAGCAAACATCATGTGCACTATGGGACATACTGATAAAGATGAGATGGGAAGCAAAGATATTGTTTTTAACTATGTGGGCCTTATACAGAGAGGTCCTAAACTGGTGATGTCACACTAGGAGTCTAAGGGATGTCCATTTTTTAAGAGATTAAAAAGGGATTTTATTATATACTTTAGTCACTAGATTAAGCCATTGAACCAAAAATAGTAACTCAGTTATCAAATAGGCTATGGGCCTCATCGACTAAAGTGCAAATTCACCTGTCAGATTCACTTTGATACTATTTGAGTTGCATTGCCAAAATAGTCGTAAATTCAATTCTCGGGTTTGACTAAATGGAGAATACATTTGTCGAACAGGTGGACAGCAGTGAATGCTGTTGGGTGTGTAGTGTGGCAAAGGCAGACGGATAGAAGTAGGATGAGAAGTCATGTGACGAGGCGAATTCAACAAGTGATGTCAGTCTCATCATATACCTTTAACTGTATTTTATGAATATTCTATTTATTCTATCTATTCTATTCTATATTCCTTTGTCCCTAGGTCAGTAAGATGCAGTCGCCATTGTCACTTTTGAATTAATGATCACCTTACACAACACTGGAGCCCTGCCATCAATCCCTCAATTCACTGTTCTAAAATGGCGAAGTTGAACAGGTGGATTTGGAGCAGTTCACTTAGTTGCATTTGTACCTTAACATCACTCCGTAACTTAGTACCTGTGCACTCTGACACAAAATGATGCAAAGAACTCTGTAAGTTTGCGACTCACATAGTTGCAAGAATTGGTTGCATATTTCCCACTTCGCAGACTTTGCTCATTAAGAGAACATGGGGAAGTGGAGAATAGATGTGAATTCACAGCTCTACGTGACCATTCAGACTTTAGTCAATAAGGCTATAAAGTATATGTTTTGTTTTTTTAATCTGGCTAAATTTAATTTTGCTGTAAATTGTTTGCCACTCTTAATGTGGAATAAACCATTATTTCAAATGTGACACCACTTACTGTAACTAGAATCTTGCTGTAATGTATCACAGTGATGCTAATGAGACATTTTCCAAACCATAATATAGAGAAATCAGAAAATACACTAACCCCTGATATGGAAATGAATATGACATTAATTCTATAAGATATGGATATGAAAAGGACACTAATGGTTAATGGACTGACCCTCTAATAGATCTGCTGTATCATGGGGTCTGGCTCAAAACGATATGTTGCTTCAGATGTACTCACGTATCTATGTTGATTTAGCTTAAATAAACTAGGTAAGAGAGCGAGGGGTAAGGTGACCCAGCTACCCCCTCTCAGATAGAGTAAATAAGATAAGCGGTGTTATACAAGTCCTGTTCCCAAAGTACTATATAAACTTTCTGATTTCTGTAATAAATCGAGCCATTAATCTGAGAAACTGACCGTGTCTGTGTCTGTTTATTCTGATTAAACCTCCACATACCAAGTACTTGGTTGGGCCAAGTTATCTTTAATTCGGAGACCCAGAGGGAAAGAAGTGTATCGTAATTCGATATCACCCCCGTATTCACAGCAAGTGGCTATATTAGTTGTATTACTTGGTAGAACATTCCACATTGTTTTCAACCACAAATCTTTTTTAGTTTGAGAGTGACCAGTTCAAAACACTAACTTTAATGCTTGCAGTGGTTGAACTGTACTGTGCAGCAAAAGCCCCAAAACTAGTGGCTCTTGTTCCTGTCTGAGCAGTGCGTCCCTGCAGGACAAAGGATAGACTTGTGTCTGTTGCACTGAGGAGAAGAAAGTCACCCAGACCACTGAAAGTGTAACTGAGTCCATCCAGAGTTGTTATATGTGGATCTCCAAATGTCCAGCCTGTAGAACAGATAACAATGTGTATTAATGGGTAGAAGTGAGACAGCGCAACCAATGTGTAATATAAACAAAATGAACAATAAATATAAAAAATAAAAAATAAAATAAAAAAGAAAATAAAAATAAAAGTCCCAAAATATGCAGCTTTTTCAAATGGAGAAATTCACAATCT
>WMED01027018.1:0-10706 GCA_019650415.1 Pipa parva | reverse complement strand
ATTCTGTTTTTATTTACGATATACACAACGTGCCAACTTTTCTGATTTTGGGGTTTGTAGATTCCTTGTAAAAATAAACAGATGACATATATTCTTGTACTATTTTTAACTGCATCTTTCCTATTATTGTTAGTTATTAATTTATGTATGTATGTATATTTTTATTTATGAAGCGCCACAAGGTTACGCAGCGCTGTACAATCCAACAATATAGTTATAATACAGATAAAGGTAAAGTGCGTAACAAAGAACAAGTGAAGTAAATTAAAGACATCAAGAAAATACATCACTCTAAGTGCCAGGTCATGATTGAAACAAGAGGATGGTGGTCATTGCCCCATAGAGCTTACAATCTCAACAGGAGGAAGACTTACATAAACAGATAGGAGGGTAACAAGTGCAGTAGGATAAAGTGATAGTTAATTTGGCTATAGGTGCCAATTAAATAAGAAAATAAATTAAAAAATATAAATTTTGAATAAAATAGTTGCTTAAATAGAAAATATAGACATGAAAACCAGTGCTAGTGCTCCAAGAGGTAAGATTTTACTTTAGATTTGAAGATATTGATGGATTGCTCTTGGTGGAGGTAGAGGGGTATAGAATTCCAAAGATAAGGGGCAGCAAGAGAAGGGTTTAGCATGAGAACGGGCAGTCTTGGAGAGGGGTTTGCATTGTGAAGAGCAAATCTGACAGCTAGGCGCATACGAACAAGCAAGGGAAGATATGTAGGGAGGGGCAACAGAGCGAAGCACTTTGAACAGTAGAACACTGTAAATACGTTTATTAACTGGGAGCTAAGGAGCAGACAAGAGTTGTGAGGGAGGCTTCTGGGGAGAGAGGGAGATTATTCTAGCAGCAGAATTTAGAATAGACTGGAGCAGGGAAAGATGGGAAACTGGAAGGCCAGTTAGAGGGGCATTGCAGTAGTCCAAGCAGGATAGGACAAGGGCACGAGTGAGTATGTTAGCAGCGGCCTGAGAGAAACGGACAGATCTTGGCAACGTTATGAAGGAAAAAGCAACAGTTTTTAGCAGTGGTAGCAATATGCTTAGAGAAGGAAAGAGCAGAGTCAAAAATCACCCCAAGATAATATTTAATATAAATATTCAGTATTTCTTGTGATGTAAGTTATACAAATTGCATTCAGCTCTCTGTGAATGTATGCAGCCATTGTACAAATCTGGTCTGCAGAATAGCATTGCCTTTAAATCATCATAGTACAATTGTTTGTCTTTTTGACTTTGATACTAAGATCATGGAGGATTTCATAGTCCAGATCAGGATTAGCCACAGGAGTGTTATTATACTTATAATAATACTTTATAATCCCACTGATATCATACCATCAAAAGAATTGTGCAAATTGGTGGATCAATGAAAAATGGTTTGCTTGTATTCTGCACAATTCTGCACAGCAGATATTGGCACTGAAATGATATCCATGTGATTAAATTGAGCTCTTCTGAAGTTCACTGATTACTTCTTGGCATTCAGAACATTTCATCTGAGATTAATTGCTTTTTTTTGCCAGATATTTGAAAACATGTTGTTAAGACAGATGATTTTGATGGATCTTGGAAACAAAATTTAGATTCCTCCTCTATCTTTTCTATTTTAAAACTGCTCATTTTTAGATCCGTTGTAAGTTCAACAGAAAAAGACTAGATGTGTATCTCTAAGCAAAATCATTGTAAAATACTTAGGGGGAAATCACCAAAGTACGAAGTGAGGTGCGGATCCTTCGCCTCACTTCGCACATGCTGTTATGCGCTCGCTGATGTCCTGCACGCGGACATCAGTGAACACTTGAAAGGGATTCCAGTTTCAACGAGGCGACTTGAGTGGTCTCGTCGAGACTGGAGTCCCTTTAAAGCGTTCGCTAATGTCCGCGTGCAGGACATCAGCGAGCGCATAACAGCATGTGCGAAGTGATGCGAAGGATCCGGAGCTCACTTCGCACGTTGCTGAATTACCCCCAAAATTTATATCTATGATTCACAAAAAGTTACTCCTTTTGAACAAGATGTTACTATTCTGTTTATATTTAAACAGTTGATTTATATCCACATTTTAAAGTAATACTACTGATCCATATACATGAAAGGGCAAATCTTGTAGTGTATTATACAAAGATATACTGTAGGTGAGCTAACTTCTCATTTATCGCTTTGTGATAGGATTTTAACTTTGCGGAATTCCATCACAATTTGTTAAGATAACTCAGAATAACACAGTAAGTGTATATGCAACCCTATTAAATTAGTGTTAATGCAACAGTATATTCCAAATACACTTTCTGGAATCTAACAATATCAGGCCTGATCCATCTGTAGGAAACATAACACACCTTTTTTTGGTTACATATAGGATTTTTTCCCTGTTTCTTCATTAACATGTAAATATATTATACAGGTGATTTTTAAAACAGAAAAATCATTTATAAATTATAAGAATCCTTTGTTGTCATCAGTGCATCTTGGTAAATGCATTGCTTGAGATTAAAGACCTACATAAAAGGCAGAAAATAGTACTTAGAAATAAGTATATATGGAACATATATTCATAAAGAAAACAAACAATGCAGTTAATAAATTGGAAGATTTTGTGATATTGTTGTGTAGTAATTTCTGAGCATAGTCACTTGAATAGTAGCAAATTTGTCATGATTCGGTGTAGTGTAGCAATGAATGGATCAGTTTAAAGAAGACAAGGCTCCCATACCTTTTCTTTACTTACATTAATGGCAACATACTGGCTGACATACTGTACAGTAGAAAATAGAAAAGTTACTACAAAAAATGTTCTTAGCAGGCAACGTGGGAAAACTTGACACATATTTTGTTGTAGATTTAGTATATGTGTCGGGAATCCCGTAGATATGAAAACACCGAATGCAGATAACCACTGCTAATGAATGTTGGGATGGAAATCCAAGCAGATAATTCACTGCTGACAAAGAGGAAAAGTAAGACAAGCCCAGGTCAATGCCCAGGTTAGTCTACTGTAACAAAGACTTCAGTTGGAGATTTCTTTTACATGGAAACCTACTAGATATGCATCACCACTTATTTGTAACTTCTTGTTTGGCAGTGTACTCAATGGCAAGAAAACATGCTGACTGTTGCAGAAGCCTGGTGGAGAATTTGCTGCCAACTCAGCAGGTCCGTAAGTAGTAGTCTTGACAATATGGCTGAATTCAAAAACTATGGATTTTCTCTTTATAAATGCAAATTAGGCAATAAAGTATATGGTTTTCACAGTTAGGAAATGTAGACCCAAATGTTCTGTATCTTTTGGAATTCTTTACACATAAACACTTGCAGTTTCATATTTAAAGGTGTTTATTCTTTATGTATAATTCTTTTAACAATGTCTCTTCCTTGACCTTATCTTCATTAGATAATACATGCCGTTGCCCAGCAGCAAATTTATAATATAACAAGAAAAAGTATGAAGGGAAAAGATACACAGATGACTTTCATAATGGATTTTCTTTGCAGTGTCAGAGGTCATGGTACTTGATACATTCTCATGGTAATATATGACACCAGGCTGTTTCTACAGTTTCTAGAAAGTGTAGGTGTAGAAATTCACAATTCAACGAAATGTAGTAGAGAGTGGGACATGCAAACATTGGTTTTCCTCTTAAGCAGGTAATGCATTAAGCAGGGCTGGCTCTCCCATTAGGCAGTATAGGCAGATGCTAGGGGCGCCGGGTGTACAGGGGGGCACTTGCATGCATTTCTTTTTAACTAGCGATGTTGGAGGGGCAGGGGGGCGTCACGGGATGGGGGGGCCGGGTGGGGGGGTTGCCTAAGGCGCCAATAGGGCCAGAGCCGCTACTGGCATTAAGCAATGATCTTCAACCTTTGTCTTTACTGCTGTTGATAACATACTGTACAACTCCCAGAAACTCAGTGGTAGCCATTGGTCGTCATGGCATTATAGGAACAGTACCAGCATTTAGTTGCACATGCACACAATTGTAATTACTGTTTGTATATAGGTTGTTATATACACATGCATATTGATTGACTATATCAAAAAGATATACTTCTAAAGGCTCAATATTTCCTTCTGAATTCATATGTATAAAGTACCTATTTATTCTGAAATATCCATGTTTGTAACAAAATTGTGTTTATAATTGTTGGAAGCATTTCAGATACAAATGAAAACTCCAGTCAGTTGATAGCAAACAGACTGAGGGGGTTATTCACTAAGGTGCGAATTCGACTGTCGAATTCGGAAACAGCGGATTCCCATAGTAAATCCGCTACAATTTCCCCATTGTAAAGTCGCGACAATTTTTTTAAAGCTAAGATTGCGACAATTTTCCTATAATAAAGTCGCGACTGTGACAATATTCTCATTATAAAGATGTGACTGCGACAGTAGCAGTCTATTGCGACTGTCTTTATCTGGTGAATTCGCACCTATACGCAACAATTCGGACTTTAATGAATAACCCCCTGAAATGTGTAAATGGAATCCTTTCTAAATCTCGCCATACACAGAAAGATTTTACCAAATTTCAACTAATTTAAACAATTAGAGATCTTATAAAAATGGAATAATATCACAAACATTCTGTAAAATGACAGTTATTTAGAGATTTGGTGATTTTTTATCAAACTCAACTGTAAATCTTTGGTCTGTTGAAACATTTTGCAAGATAATTCCATCTGATGTCTGGTACTTTTCCAATCCCTTGGGACTAACAATCATCCAGTATTCTGGTTGAATCTTCACTTAATATTTGTAGTTTGTATGCCCAGAGATTACAGTAAGAACATATGATGATGATGATTAGCCATTTAGTCGAAGTCGACTTTCGGCCACTTTATGGATCAGTCCTCTCCACGCTTTCCTCTCCTCGATGGTTCTTCTGAGTTCTGTGATCGTCTTGCTGGTGGCCGATGTGATTGTGTCAAGCCAGCGTATTCTCTGCCGTCCACAGTTACATATAACTGTATTATTAATTAGAATTTGCATCTAAGAGTTTACAGCTATGAACATTGTCTTCATTGTTCACATACATGTATTATGAACCTTGGTGATAATGCAAGTATAGTTTCTCTTTAAATGTTTGATTAAATGGTTATACATAAATATTTGTATATAATAATGTATTTAGAAAGAATTTCATTTTTTTATATGGTGGAATTTATTAAAATAAATAGATAATTGTGCAGGGCCACAGTACCCATACAAGTCATGCTTTTGCTGTCATTAGTTTAAGATGCCAGTTGCATTTGTTGTCATTGCTTTAAAGTGCACCTGTCACCTCAAAACACTAATACTAATTTAAGTTGTACTAATGAAATAAATGTTTTTGTTAATATATTTGTATTTTAAAAATTGTACCTTTATACAGCGTTTCTCTCTGTCATCTTCCCTGTCAGCTTGCCTTTTCTTTCCTGAGTGTCGAGTGAGTGGGGCTAAATGACGATTGACACAATTAAATCACGAAATAGTAGGGATCTGATTGAAGGGGCTATAATGTCAATCATTTAGCCCCTCCCACCCGATTCAGGCTGACAGGGAAGATGACAGAGAGAAAGACTGTATAAAGGTACATTTTAAAAAAAAATACATACTGTATATATTTACAAAACATTTATTTCATTAGTAAAACCTAAATTTTTGAGGAGACAGGTGCACTTTGAGATACTACACTTATGCACTTGTGTTAAAATCATACTGACTCCTGTGTGTTGTTAAACTGTTTTAAAGATCTTTGAACGTTACCTAAAAGGTCATATTTTTGTAATTGTTGTAAGTGACTTCTGTGAGCTAAAAAAAAACAAACTATATTTTAGTCATGTAGGTCTTGGTTAGGTCACTGAAACAACTCGTGGCACTACCTGACATATTATCTTCTGATCAGGAACAAATTCAAGATGGCCTCATGAATTATACATACCATTTTTCATCTTTTCCTCTAAAAATGCTAAATCCCCATAGATGCCATATCATTGTGAAGAACAGACAGGTTGCTATTTTGGGGACTAAATAACAAAAAGAAAAAGGCAATAGAGAATTTTAGTTATGAGGAATGTTATGACCCTTAAAGAACTTCTCACTCTAAATAACCATGACAAAGATATCTCGTCTTTAGTAAAGTGTAAAATTGGCTTCATTAGCTGAAGTAAGAATAAAACTTTCATGCAAATTATATTGATAGTGTGTTTAATACTATTATAGACTGGGGTCTACACTGCTAATCCCCCAGTATATATTGTGAGCCTACAGTACAAGCCAGTATTTACCCCATGGTTTTGGTAATAATGGGTCAGTCTCAGTAAAATACTGAAAACCAGGCATGGGTGGGAGATTAATGCGGAGGGGCGCCATAGCATTATGATGTCACTGGGGTGTCCCTTTGTCCTGCCTTATCTACCTAATGGCTGACAGGACAACTACTCCCAATTCACAGGACAACTACTCCTTAGATGCCCATAGAACCATCGGATCTCTTTCGGTAAAATGTGTAATGCATCTATGAAACAACCTCCAATCAACACTGTATGGCACATTAGTTTGTAAATAATGTGGGGGTTGGACCTTCTATTTTGCAAGCACCACAGGTAGATGATCCAAAGCAGAGAAAAGAGGAGAATTAGCAGGATATCAGGTTCAAAAATGTTTCCAAAATTTTCAAGACTGGACAGATATCCAGTGCCATGGACCGATGGGAATAGTAAAGCACTGTGAAATTTCTAAGCACTTATGAAAATTATAATAACGTTCTTTACATAATACAAAAGTACACAAGGTACTACTATTACTTTTCTACTGGCTTAATACTTTTATAAAATTTATTGTAGGGACCTAAGGGATGTACTGTTTAAATCTTACTTCGGCATTATCATATATTAGAAATTCATAAATGGGATTATTCTGGTGAGTTGTAAAACCTTCTGCAAAGCCTCATAATGTGCCCAGGACGCTTCTCATGAGAATGTCTGATACTATGAATAGGTCATTTCCTTTTATGATCTAGCCCTTTAAAAAGGGAAACTGCTCCCAGAGTTCTCCAAACTACAAAATACTCGTACTGGAACTAGCCACATGGTTTATAAGGCACAGGATGTGTATTCATTACTAGGACTCTTATGGTGACACTGGATAAAAGGTGGGCCCTCAAGGGGATATGGACCCTGCAGTGAGGGAACTTACTGATCATGGCAGTTTAACCTCCCACTAGTGGCAACTGTACATAAACTGGGTGCAGAGACCCACCTGTACACCAAGAGGACTCAACATGGGGATCACAGAGGAGTAACAGCAGAGCAAAGAAATCCGGACACCAGGAGACGAGTGAGATTTAGGTAGGACAGCAGTCAGAGAGACCAGACAAATGCCAGCCACAAAAGAAGCTCAGGGCAGAGAGCCATAGCAGTCAGAAATTAAATCTCCCCCAGATCACAGGACATCAATGACACACTAGAGGAGCCAGTGGGGCTGACAGTTTGTAATCAGTCAGTGGCACCAACTTGCAGCAATACTGCACTGGCCAGCAACACCAGCTCATGACATGGCAATTGTGATTTTAGGTCCCTTTTTAATATTGCCTTTCAGGGACTTGTATATGGAAGAACACCAAAAAGTTGTGTGCCCCTTTCCATGAATCTAATATTACACATGGCATAATCCAGAGAAGAAAAAGTTACATCACGGCTGGTTTAAACTGTTTCACATGCGGTCACATAACCCGGCGATTTACCAGTGTTAAATCCACTACTAAATCGCCAGGAAATCTGCAATTTTAAAGGGGTGGGGGGCCAGTAAGATTTGAGAAAATCAGTACTGAGCTACATACCTGCTCTTATATAGCAAAAACAATCACCAACTCTCACTGCATGCACTCTGCAACATGTACACCCCAACACTGATGGAAAGACAGGGGTGGCCATGTAATACTGCTTTAAGCTCTGTCTGCAATTCCCTGAAATAAACAATACCAGTAACTTCATTTTAATGATAAAATATGTTCACACTTTGCTTTCTCTACAGGAGACTGGAAAAATAATAGATAAAGCATCTAAAATCCCAATTATAATTGCTGCAACTTCATGGCCGTATTTTACTGTGTGTCACAGTGAACGTTGTCACAAATGATATTTTCTTTATACTAAGTCTAATTATCTTCCTATCCAGCAAATAATATTCAGGACATAAGAAACATCGCCCAGGGTACCCCTGTTAGACTACATACACAATGAACAAAATAAAAGGGAACACGCAGCTGCCTTTTGTATTGTTTGGTAAGATTTCAGATTTATTCAGATGACTGTAATATAGTGAAGCAATTGAGATTGATTTGCATTATTTTGCAGTGAAACTATTTATCATCATCATATAAATAAAATTATAAAATATACATAATATTTTAGGCTTTCATGGCATTGATTTGCACCACAGCAGATGCATCCAGGAAGCAAATGGTCATAGAATACTTGACATGTAGACATAATACTCTATAAATGCTTTATAAATCTCTCGGTTCTCTCGGATTTGTAGAAAAGCAATATCTTTTTATGTCAAAAGTAAAACGTCCTGTTGTAATTTACTTCCGGTGACACTGGGAGACAAGGATTAAAGGAAAGATAAGTGACAAATGAAATTAGAGATGAGAAATGGATTTAAAAAAATAAATATATGAGAGATTAAGAACTTGTTAAAGGTCCAGCAATAAGAGAAAAACTCCCATTTGGATTGCCATGTTTGTTATTACTACTCAGCACTGGTAAAAATGTTATCAGTGAAGCTGAATTCCTGATATGAATTATTCTGTTTCTCTTCCCTGTGATTGCACCTATCTTTCATAAATAAACAAAAATTCTATTGTTTACTTTGTAATTTTAAAGAAAACATGTAGTGGCTTATTCATGATAGTCTGAACAGTCCTGTAAAGTTCCAAATAAGGGGGTTATTCACTAAGGTGCAAATTCGACTGTCGAATTCTCAAACAGCGGATTCCTATAGCAAATCTGCGACAATTTCCCCATTGTAAAGTTGCGACAATTTTTTTTATGTGAAGATTGCGACAATTTTCCCATAATAAAGTCATGACTGTGACAATATTCTCATTATAAAGACGCAACTGCGACAATAGCAGCCTATTGCGACTGTCTTTATCTGGTGAATTCACACCTATACGCAACAATTCGGACTTTAGTGAATAAACCCCTTAAGTATCAATTTGCCTCATCCCAATATTCACATATTCATCAAACTCGTGCGTTGTGGACAATTTTTACCAATTCTGATGCTTCTGAAAGGCGCAGAATTATGTAGCTCTTTGCATTACTTTGTGTGTGTGTGTGTGTGTGTGTGTGTGTGTGTGTGTGTGTGCAGATCATTTATCTATTCATCAAGTGAGTCTGTCGATGTAGCGAATTGGGCAACGTGGTCTGCTCTGAAATCACCAGTTTTCTTTCGCCTGAGCAAAAGTGGAAAACTATAGGGTTGATGGACAGATCTGTAGACACTTTAAAGACTCCTTACGTTTTTGAAAACCCCAAAGGAACACAAAACAAAAGATCCAATTGTACACAATTTTTTAGCCACTTTGAATAACAGTAATAAAGACACTGGTTTCCTCTAATCAGAGGTTTTCTCGGCAGAGCTTATGCCTTTTATAACTTGCTTTAAAAGAAATGTCGTTGTTAAGTCTTGCAACGGAAATATTTATAAAAGAAAAAATACCTGCGAACCATTTTTTGACAAATGAAATATTATTTTGTCTAATTCAACTCCAGAACAAAAAAGTTACAATCTTTCTTCTTGAGACTAAGATGACAGTATTACATTCTTTTCCTTCATTTATAAGCCAGTTCTTCCAACTACTTACATAGGCTTGCTGGGATATATTGAAAACGCATGTGTCAACATCTGAACAAATGTTTACCCTTAATGTCTACAGATAATCTGGGCTAAACTGGCCTATTGGATTTAAATGACTTTGAGCTGTAAAAATCTGTTTGACTACAAGTGATATAAGGAATGTTACTAGTTTCATGAATATGTTTTACTTATGACCATATATTACGTTGGCAAAACAACTTGTCTTACTAATTTCAGAATTGGAAGCAAATCAGAAGAAAGATTATTCAAAACCTCAACTACCCCATCTTGTCATATATCCACAAAATTTTCTTATTTATATATAGATAAATATAGACCAACAAGTAATTTTTTTTAAATTTTTACCTTGAATGATCCGTAGCAAACAGAAGATAAATCAGAGTACTAGAAACAGAAAATAGTTCATAAACAAGTTACTGAAACAGGATACAGCAGCCATGGTGTTCTTCAGTCAACCCAGAGAAGAATCAGAAGGTAAGCCCAGGGTTTAATAAAGAGGTGGAAATTGCAGGATTCACACCTGTATTGTATTGAATTAGATTAGATTAGATTAGATTGGTTTATTGTCACTGGATAGTGCATAATATGCATATCAGTGAAATTGCTTTTGCATCAGTAAAGAAGATATCAATAAATAAATAGTGAATAAATAATAATCAATAAATAGCAGTTGCAGATTCATAAATAGGGAGATAAATAATATATAAATACATATGTACATTGTAGTAATAACATTCAACTGGTCAGAAGGTGTTTAGATATGGGGAATTGGTACAAGTATATTGGTGATGAAGTGGTGGTAATGGCGGTGGTGGAATATGGGGGGGGGG